>CAJNIZ010002850.1:0-19982 GCA_905231905.1 Symbiodinium pilosum | reverse complement strand
ACAACTAAGCAAAAAAAAGTTACAACTAAGCCAAAAAAAAAGTTACAACCCAGCTACCAAACTGAGGGCACCGAAGGCGCCCACAAGGCAAAAGAAGAGCTTATGGATCCTTAGCTGCTCGTGAGGTGCAAGGTCCTTACTTGAAACAAGCAGAATGATGCACATCAAGATTCTGAGGGACTGCAGACACCAAAAAAAATCACGAAAAAGCCACAGAAAAAGCGGCCCCTGACAGTAGATTATAATCCAGAAAACTGCGCTTCCTTGCACGCTTCGTCGAAAAGACAACGCCACGAAGCACTCCCCACCGAACCGGGACCCAGGTGCTCTAGAGTTACATTCTTGAATGCTCCAGTTTCCAAGACCTTGTGCCCCAGGATCACTGCGCACTCAAAATCACTCAAACAATGCTTGCAAGGATTCCTCACACCACGGAAACTGAACCCCACACCACGGCACTCAAGGACCGATGTTCCGGTTCTTTGTAGCTTGCCTTTACTGCATGGCCGTGATGCTTTGGCCCTGCAGTCTCATGTCTGTGATAACGAACAAAGCTGTGCAAAGAACGGGTAGTGAGCTCTTTGTTGATCTGGCCAGAGACTCTGCAAAGATCATTTGCCTAAACAACTTACAGGAGCTGCACTGAATTACTCATCTGCCCTGTCAGCTGGAAATTTTGAGTCCTGGTGCTTTACAAAACTAATCAAGCTGAAAGGGAGGTGAGCGTGTCGAATTGGGAGCAGGTCCAGCATGCTGCAATGACCTTCACTCGCCCCTTGCAGAAAAATGGACTACAAGGCGAGACCTCAAGCAGTTCCCCTGCAGGGAACACCTGTAAGTGCTCAGCCATGCCATCCATCTCAAGCACCACCTCAGCTTGAACAGAACAGCTTAGGTAATTCAGGCACCTTTAGCAGCACATTTCACCGCCTGCAGCGTGCAAGATGGGGGAAGCCTGATCTAACTCCAGTGCAGACGTGCAAAGATGCGAATATTTGAGCTGACCCGCCTTCTCCAAGAGCTTGCTCTGCGATGGCAGCCTAACTCTGCACAGCTTCACATCAGCGAGCGCTGTGGTCCGGAGTCCTAGATGAGCGCCAGGCATGCAGAACAGTTCGCCGGGCTGGCCGGGGCTCTCCTGCGGAATTCATGAATGTCATGCCAATATTGCCAATGAAGAGAAGCTGCAAGGCATAAATCTATAATGAATCGGCAAAATTCCATGGAGAAAACTATGGAGCTACCGCGTGGACAAACCTCCAGACCGGTGCCAAAGTGCTAGATGCACAAGTGTAGCGAGGGTTCGGCCGAAAACAGTGCATTCAAGTTCATCAAACTTGTAGGGCCTGTGACCAAAACATAAAATGCCTTGATTTGCGATGTCACCCCTAACCTAAATGTGCCGCAATCCGCAACATTTTTTTGCGAGCAAAGCGCTAGGTCAAGAATAGGCGTGCTTCCAGAAGTTCATGAGTTGCATGCACACAGTCCACCATTGGAGCACATCCAAAGGGCTCATCCCCGCCATTGCTGCCTCTATGCATATCTTCCAAGTCAGCCAGAATCCAGCGCTGCCTCGGAAGTTCTGGGGCTGGCATCACACAGACAAAGAGTCAGAGACAGAATTCATTGGAAAATGTACTGGCACAACACCATGTGGTGATTTGCGATTTACAGCGAAGCGTCACATCTGCTGCTTGCAGTGGGCCGACTAGGTTCAGGCGCACAGCTGCCGAGACGGCGTCCCGCACACAGCAGTAGAGGAAGGCATGCACGCTTACTTCCTCCGGCAAGTCCAGCCTCGTAGGAATGTACATGTAAACAGCGGCTTCAAGATTCAAATATATCCACACCAATGCGTGCGTTTTCAAGATGGCTAGACACAGGCAAAAGCATTGCGCCACAAGGCTCGAGAAAACGACGACAGCAATGGTCGAATCAACAATGCGTGACGTGCAATGATAGAGACAGGGACCTATGCACAGTGTCACGGCAGACAGGGGCCAATCCTGGGATCATGGGCTACATTCAGCATTACTGAAGCAACCCGCTGCCATGAAAACTCGGCTCCCCAGTGAATCACGGTGTCACTGCGAACTTTCATCCAGCTTGCCTGGCACAAAGGAGCCCGAAAACGCTGGCAAAGTGCCCGCTCCTGTCCAATTCACACCAGCGGCGACCAAGGCGGCTCAAGCCAGCTCCTTGAAGCAGCGATGCCCGACAAGCCAAGCCGCCAGCGAGATGGGCATGCAACTCCGCATCTAGCTCCTGCCAAACATCCTTAGAATCACCCCGCCGATCAAGCTGGTAGGCTCTCCTCAGAAATTGGCCCTGCAAGCGTAGCGCTGAGAGTGACAGCATCTTGACAAAGTTGCGAAGTCCGTCCACGGAATCTACATCACCTTCCCGCCGGTTGAGGAGGCCTAGCTGCAAGGCAGCTTCGATCCCACCGGAATGGGCGAAGCCGCCAACTGGCAGTGAAGAATCAGTCAAATGACATAAGGCAAACTGGTGCTGAAGATTCAGCTCCAAAACTTCAGCTTGCTTGGGCTTCCGGGATCTTGTGGATGGAGCCTGGGGCTCACGTGTCTGAACAATCTCAAATGGTCCCGCACCATGCACCCGGTCAGAATAAGGCTCAGCACCCAAACAGCTTGCAAGGGGTTCCATGCAAAAGTGAAGAAGGCGATAGACGTCTTCAGAGTTTTCAGCCATGAGACGTGCCACCGTGCACCCAGATTTTTCATCAGTGGTAACCCCCATGATCGCTCTGCCCTTCAGCTGCGGCAAGATTGCATCCGGGCAATCGCCTGTCGCACTGCTTGCTGGCGACCTCACTCTTGCCCCTGTTCTCGCAGCGAGAAGAAGCGCAGCACTCTTTATTCTACTGACCACAGGTGCAGCACGCGATCCACACGCAAAAATGTTGACGAATGCATCGAAGGATTGAAGCGGATTGTCAAAGAACTTGCAGTCATCTTTGCTCAGGCGCAGTGCTTCAACTAGCCGCGATCCACATCCTTCCCAAACGAATTCGAATCGAGAGCTGTAGTGGTCGAAAGCCCACCGCTCTCCCGAAGCAGTTCTGCCTGCCCCCAGCCAGTCCACAATGACAGCGGATGCCATTTCATTTGCTTTGCTACAGTGGGTAGCATCACTTGCATCTGACTTCAGCGTGAAGCGCATCTCTTGAGAATACTGCCTTGAACTAGACCCGAAGAATGACCATCACGACAACCGGAGAATTGTACACATGCTGCGGCCTAGCTTCGAACTTGCGAACGGGACCAAAGGATCTGGGGCAAGCACCAAGAGTCCTCCATTCGCGATGGTGGCAGTAACTCGCTGAACTGCTTTGACATCTTGGTCGGTTCGATAGACCTTCGTGGAAGCCTGCCAGGGGTAAGTCTTGAGACTTCAGGGTGTTTTGTGTCTTTTGCCATGCGCTCTTGTTAAAAACCTTGTCCTGGGTCACTAGGGTGAGCGCGGCATGAGGTTGAACTTCTACTGCCATGTCAACCTCATCTCCAGCCAGAAGACCGCCCCCGAAGCTGCCGATTGCGCACCATGCCACACCACTCCGCCTCAGAAAATGCCATCAGCTTGTCGCTCCAACTATTCAATTGGCCCATGTGAGATCAAGATACAGCCCGAGGTTCTCTACTGCCGAGTTGACCATGGGAAGCAAACGCACAGGTGAAGCATGGGTGAGGCGAAGAATGGACGACCCATTTCCAATCCTGGAGACGACAATCTGCGCGCCACCCTTCTGTGGGCGCCGGGTCGACAGCTGACGACACAGGCTCCAGGCCCTCGAGGCCCCATGGTGCAGCCGGAAAACGGGGGGCCCCAGCATGACCGGCTTGCGATGAAAGCTGCACAGCATCACTGCATCTAGTTTTCTCACCTTGCTGAAACAAAGGCTCTGATTTCTAGCCTGCGGCTCACAGGAAACCCAGGAACCCCCCCTTTGCAGGCATACAGCATGCAGCAAGCATGCAGTCACGCAGCTCCAGCAGGGCGGCTTCCACGTCATCGCAGAGCGCCGCGGAAGCCTGGCAGCTGTTCAGAAAGTAGAATCTAGGACACAAACAAATGGAAGTCTTGGTCTCCAAGCCCCGTTGCCTTGGCATAGCCGTCAAGCTCGCGCCTGCTCCAAATTGCTTGAAAATTCTGATAGTTGATGCAGTGGCACGTCCGCAACGCAGAAGCAACTCAGAAAGAAACACTGAGTCCAACATCTCTCTTCCAAGCTAGGTCACGTACAGAATTTAGCATGTCGCGATTCTGCCATCTTCTTGTACACTCCCGCGGAACGTGATTCGGGATGCACAAAGAAGGAGGTGATGCAAAGAGTGCGCAAAACCCTGAAACGGTTCGCAGAAGCAGACCCGAAGCAACCACAAGGTAGATAACCTCATTAGGAGCCATCCAACAAAGCGTCAGAGGCTGTGGCATGATCAGCTGCCGATGTTCCTCTAGACGCTCTTCATCTCGGCGAATTTGCTCCTTTCTACAGTAGCTACAGTTGCTGCATTTTCCAATCAGCTCAAACTGCTCTTCAGCTCTGTCAGCTCTGTGCCGAGGGCTCCTCCAACTGCGTGCGTTCATGGGCTCCTTGGGTCTGTAAGGAGGCCAAGGTCAACTTCAGCTTGTCAACCTGGAGGCGGGAAACACGGACGATACGAAAAAGCTGCTTGAGCTGTATGCCACCTCTGCCGCATCTCGTAGTGATGGAGCGGCGCTGCCAATAGAAATCTGGCAGGCTACACGCATGAGAGCACAACAATGAGCAAGCAACGGTCACAGTGTTGTGGCAAGAACACCTCGTGCACCGCATCCTGCGCAGAAATTGGCACAACAACGGCGTGCAATCTGCATTGAACCTACATTCTTCTTGTTTGGCCTCAGTCGCTTCCGTAGTCTTCTGCGCATCCTCTATCTGCGAAGCGCTCCACTCACGGTACTCCTGGCAAGACATCTTGATTATGGTTGCAGCAGCCTCCAATGCTACATTCACTCTGCTGTCCTGATAGATGCGGGTGAGCTGTTCGTGCCTTGCCCTCATGTGACGGGATTCACCCTCCTGGCAAGAATGTTGAAGTGCTCCTGTTGCTGCCGTCACCCCAAGCACCAACAGACCTTCTCCGCGAGTTCCGTCTGAAGGCCCCTCTGCTCCTAGAAAAGAACTTGGACTGCATGCTCTCAGTGCTTTCCTCAGCTGGACCTCGAGAAGCTCGTGAAGGGCCAGCTCCGCTTGCTGGAGCCGCTCAGCATGAGAGGAGGAAGCCACCTCAAAAGCTCTTGGAGCAAGGTACAGGCTTCTTCACTTCAATTCATATCATCAATATGATGGCGTTTACGTTGCCGCATGTAGGTTCTGGCCTGCGCCCAGCTCTTCTGATCGTCAAAAGCGAGCGATGCCAAAGCATCACTGGGCTCAGACAAGTCCACACCTCGTGCTTTGTTGTCACAGCAATTATTGCCGTCACCTCGCTTGATCAACAGTTACACCCTCAGGTCGGCACGGACTCTGAAGTCAAAGATATCTGCCTAGCTCAAGTTTGGCATGGTTTTGCGTGATCCGCACGTTTGGATTCAGCCTCCTCCTCTGTCAAGGCATGCGTGAGATACTCGACCGTGTCATTGACCTTGCCATAGCCAATAGGCTGGCAGCTGACAGGACGAGATCATGCGTGTCACCTGACCTGGCGGACCCAGCGACCAATCTCTTCAGCACGGCTCTTCCTCCAAACAGAGAACCAAGCAAAGGCATTGTAGGGACCGGTCATTTGAGGAATCTGCTCTTGCATGCCCAGTTCCCACACTTCTTCATCAGCCCGTTCGCCTTCAGCCTGCCAGAGCATGTCACACCACCGCATAAGACAAGAATGTGACACATCGTCTGGTCTTTCAGTCCTTCAAGTCTTTGAAAAGCTGCCGCAGGTGGGACCGCTCAGCATGCAGGCGCTCGATGTCTCTTCTTGAGTAAGCCTGCAGAAACAAACGGAAATAGACTAGGACATTCTTTGGAAGCTCCTCACAAGTGAAGCAGGGCCTGGCTCTCAACCTGTTCCGCCAACCAAGCTCTCTTGGCCTCAATTGACAGAGGTGGACGCGCAGCAGGGCAGCAAGGCAAGTGCACCTGCAAGCTTTCAATCTCCTTCTGTTGCTCCCGCTCTTCGGCCTGTTTCACACAGTGTGGAAGCTGTCCACAGAACCCATCACACTGGATGCATCTTGATTGACTAAAACAAATCTAGCACAACAAGGCTCACTTTACACTTCCGATTCATCACCTGAATGCCACTGACGGATCCAAGCAGCCCTGGCATTTTCCTTATGCTCTATCATGACAGCATAACAGCCCTTCGGCTTTGTGGGGGCCTTCCCAAAACAAGTATAGCCGCAGCAAAGTTTGCTGTGCAGAAGACAAGTGAAATGAAGAAAATTGGCACGCTCGCCACAATCTTTAAACGGGCCGTGTACTACTCTAACATATACCAAATGGCCGTAGTATGCAAGTGCCTGCAGCAGAGGTAAGTTTACGTTGTACGACTAGAGGGGATTAAAGGCTTTGACTCAGTTCAAAGCTGCCAATGCTGCTTGCAATACAAAGACTGATACTATCTGATATCCAACTTAGCAGACTTCGAACCCCTGCACAACAAGAACCAAGCCTACGTTGCTTGAGCAGTGCACCTCTTTGCAGATCGTCTCATCCTCAATGGTCTGTACTTTGTGCTCCTGCGCCTGTCATGGACCAAGATGTGCAAATGCCTCTTTTTGTTTTGCCAGCCCCAGTGACCCTGACCTGAATGATGCTACGCAGCCGATCAGCTTCCATCTCAAGCCTCAAAGCCAAGTCTTCAGCTAAAACATCGCAGGTGCAGATAGGTATCAAAGCTTTTGGAAAATCCTGCTTTGCCCATGCAGCGCTGAAGCGTGGACTGGGCGGGCACTTTCTGGAGATCTTGGAGTCTTTCATGTTCCGCTTGAAAATCCTGTAGCCTCACAGCGGTGCAATGTTAAATATGCTAAGACATTCAGTGATTCAAAGACATTCAGACATCAAAGTCTGGGCTGCTGGCTTCTGCTGCATTTCCACCTGCTGGTTCTCGAGCCGTTGGATTTCTGCCTGCAGCGCTTCGATGCGCTGCATGTAGATCATCCGCAGCCTGTGTGGAAGGAAGCAACGGAGGAATGTGTGGCTATGAAAATGACTCTTTTGAAACTAAGAACACGCTTACCCGGTTTATGCCTCTCTTCATCTCCACTGTCATCCTTGCCACTCAGGAAGTTCAAGTAGTTTTCGTGTAGAGATCTGAGAACATGATGGTCGCCTCAGTCATCCGAACGAAATTGCCTCCAGCAAATTGAGCAACTGCGAAAGGTCACCTGCGTCACGATCAGGATCACCCACGTCCTTACACAAAAGACACACAGGATCCTCTTCATTGACATATGCATCCGCACTTTGACACATGGGTTGAAATGCGGCCGGCTTTCTGATAGCCCCAGTTGACACGCTGCCAAGGGCTCTATCAAATCATCGTTGATGCGGACCTGAAACAAACAAAGCTCGCAGGAAGCAAATGCTTATATGTGGATTTGACACTTCTTCCAGAGCTCTGCTGTAGTGTAGGCGTCAGGCAAGAACAGTAAGCCAATCCAGCACTGCCAGCAACTGCCTTGCATCTTTTCAGTCTCCAATCTGATGCTGTCAGCATGCAGTTCCAAACAGGCTTGCAGCACGGCCAAGTGTTCGGGCCGCTAATAGCCTGGGCACACGAAAGTCGTGTTTGGATGTTTGTATGCGGACAACTGTGCCAGCCTGTCCTGAAGCTTGGAGCGATTGACTTCCACAGGGTACTTCAAGCGTCTCATGATGCTGGGCACCTGCACTTGGAGAAGTGCAGCGCGACTCCTTTAGCCAAAGCATCTACTTAAAGACTTCAGCCAGGCACTTCATCCTCCATCTTGCCTTCTACTTCCAGCTGGGGGTCCTTTTGCAGGCCAAACTGGGCCATGTGACATGCGCAGCCGCATGGTAAGGTCACGCCCATGCTGGCACTGCTGGGGTCCAGTTGCGCGATCAAGAACCGGAAAACATCATAGAATTCCTTCGTGGAGGGGTCCTGCTTGCTCTATCAGCGAGGACACATGAAAAGGCTGGAAAACGGGTCCGAACGCCTTCAAGAGCTTGTCATGCGAAAATGTCTTCGAATATCCTCGAGCCTTGGCCACAACTCGATTGTCAAAATCTTGACAAAGACAGTCGGCAACTTCATAAGCGTGAAGATGAGCCCACTGCACACAGAAGCTCCACCACATTCTTGGCGCATTGTGAGGTGAAAGCCCTGTCCCCAATGGGTCTTGGGTCACGCGAATGCCTCCACAGCTGAGGAACTCAAAGCTTTTGCTACTCTGCCGTAGCGTGGACCCGCTTGAAGCAACTCCATTGCAGCTGGCCTTGAACTGACAATTGTTCGGGGCCGCCCTGGCTGAGGAATGCAGTGTGCAGTGTGCTGCACGAATATAATCCCTGGCGCCTGTACCACTGGGAAACAAGGCACGCCTGGCGAAAGCCGTAAGCATGATGCTAGATGCTAGTGCATGCCACGCAATGCAATAGAATGGAGCCATGCTCCACCTGCGCGGCGATGTACCTACATCCTCTCCTGATCCCACCTGCAGCTGGAAAAGGTCAGATCTGGTAGTTTGTGATTACCGTGACTCAGGCTGAATCCGCATCACTGGGCTCTGAACCGAAGACGCTCCAGGAGATTGTGCGCGAAGTCTGCTGACACGAGAAGGCCTTGGCATGTTGTTTCATCAGCAACTAAACACAAAATAATGGAAAATCATTGACTGAGTAAGGTCTTCACTCGCCCAAAGAAGGTCGAAACTTTTGCTTTGGGGTGCTCGTCATGGCAACTGAGACAGATCACACACTGCTGATTTGTGAGTTTCAAGCCGGCTTAGTCGCAAGCCTCGAAGCAGGTCGAGCCGGGCTGCGCAAAGCTGCTTGAAAAACATTTGCATCCGCAGACACAAAAGCCCTTTCTTCCACTGACGACCAACAGCCCAACACCACATCCTTCAAATCCTGAACCCTTCATGCCTGACTGACCTTTAATTACAACAGACGGGAGTGGGAGGTCTGGTTGGAGAAGGAAGCCTCGCAGGGGTTAACTCACTTGTGAATTTAAAAGGAAGCTAGCGACACATCAGGCTGCGCAACGAGGACATGCGAGGACATGCATTTTGATCAAACAGCGTCCATACCTTTCGACCATTGTCTTGATCCACTTGTGTCTGCACAGTAAGTCAGACCCAAAGTGTGCAAAGCGCCAGTTCCGCCGGTTTGGCCACACTTCCACTTTCAGCAGCTTCTCTTCCGAAATAGAAGATAACAGCTTATGCGCAAAGTCTCGTTCCAGCTCTGGTTCCACTTGTCCCCGCACTGTTGTGAACAAGTCCCGGCAGTGCATTTTAACTGCGTCCAGCCTACGACCAATGTGTCCGGGCGGTGATGGAAGCAACAGCGCAGCAGTGAATACAAAAATGATTGCGACAAGAGAGCTCCAGGCCCGCAACCGAACCAACCAAAGAATAGGGAAGAAGACCAGCAATATCTTGGACGTTGGGGCCGCGTGGTTGGTATCCGGTACACAAATTGGAGAAGCATTTATTTTAGCGTCTCTGTTTGCATCGCGGAGCACCGAAGAGGAAAGAGGAACCAGCAAATCAGTTCCGGTGCCAATGAAGATCACGTGGTCGAAATAACCAAGCAAATTGCCTGTGTCACAAAGACGGCTCAAACGTGATCCACGTGCACGCCTACCCTCCATGTGCATGAGCTGGTCAAGCCACAGTGGGCCTGAAAAGCATGATCGCCAGAGTTGTATTCGCCACCAATGAAGCCACGATAGGCCAGGCAAAAACAGGCCTAGGTGCGGCGTGCCCAATGAAACGTAGGCACAACATCTGTCTTTGCAAGATGTAAGCCATGCCAAGGAAGCTCTGGCAATCAGTCCGCCAGTCCCCAGGCACCAGAAACTCAAAGAAAAGAGTTGTCCCGTACTGCTTTCAAGCATATCCAGCTTGGTGGTCACCTCTTGAGCTAGCCGCACAGCTGCGAAATCAATGTCATCTTCTTGTAAGGCTGTCTCATTACCAGGATGCATGTTTTGCGTGCTGGCAACCAAAATCGTTGCCTCAGGCAGCAATGAATGTAACTCATCACGAAGCAATTGCAAACCTGCGGGAGGAACAGATGTGTGACCTGGCACCACCACAATAAGATTCCCATCGCCAGAAAAATCTTTGGCGGAGATCTTGTTGCAGCTTGCCCCACCCCATTCTTGCACATGCAATGACATTTCTGTCATTCAGTGCCTATATGGGCCTACCCGCACGTCATGAATACAAAAGATGCATGACAATTACAGCGTCACCTTCATGCATTGTGCAAGGCTGTAAAGAATCGTGCAAGACAATCACAAATTCACATCATGCCTCCCCGTCCAAACGTCTCACAGTCAAATTTCTGAGCTCAATCTGAAGTTCAATGCTCACCTTTGGTTGACATTCTAGCTGGGAACATCTATTGCATGTTTGCAAGCTGAAACAACTTGAGCCCGCGTATGCGTTCATCACTCCGAATCTTCCGTCATCACCTCGGCCCACTAACCCTAAAGAAGGCTTTCATCCAAACAGCTCGACATGAAGAACGTGAGTTTATTCCCCAACGATGTCAACATTTCAGATGGCGAATATGTCAGCCTATGAAGTTGAAGATACCAATCCGAAAGCGCAAAATACATTTCAGGCCGAAACTAAAATACAACATGCCAGCATGAGTCCGGCCTGCAGCAACCACTCACATAAATTGGAACGCGCATCCACGAATCATTGCATGAGGTATCTCGCGACTCATGTACGATCAGAGTTTGTGTAACACGGGAATTCTCACGAGACATTTTTGGGAATAACGCCACCCAAGCAACAAGTTAAGCGTAAGGAAACTACCCAAGCTCAGGAGGGCAAGCTCTCAGAAGTACAGCTAAACCTTTTTTGAACATGCCTTCACGTGCGCAAGGTATCATCAGGGATGCTTTCATTTCCCAGATCGTCCAGTCCCAGCTTATTGTCAACTCCAAGCTTGCTTTTATAAGTTCTTCACACGCATGAGCCGGCCCGTCCACGTCCAGCTCAAGACCGAATTTCCTGGAAAGGAACGTGATTTCATGCAGCTGCTTACGATGCCTGATTTCTTTCTTCCATGAATTGGTGGCAGGCAAGCAGCATTTCCCCTTGAGGGACACCAAAAAGAACATTTGCATCATACAGCGAATGCTCGCCCCATGCACGCTGAAAGCGACTGTGCAACTTGCACGCCCCCAGGCTTTTGCCCTCAAACAATAAAAACTGACAAGGCTCCAACTCGTAAAGAGCCGGAAGGAAATCCCGTCCTTTGACTCAGGAAAATTTGTGGAATCTTGATCATTGAATTGAAGCGATTGACCTGGGAATCCGCGTTAGGCAGGGCAATCTACGGCGCATGGCCTGAAAAATCTAAGGCGCACGCATGCTCTGGCGCATCTACGCCGCACACAGGGCCCCCGATCCCTGTGACTGTTGACATTTTTGGCGACGGGACGACCAAAAATGTCGACGGTCACAAGATCAAAAGTGACGACAGATTTGCGTTTGGCGATCAGGACCCACCCTTTCGTGACCAGGACCCCCCGATCCCTGTGACTGTTCACACTCTTGAGATGTGAAGATCAAACGCAAGTCCAACAGTGACATTTCTGCGCTTCGCGACCAGGACCCCCCGATCCCTGTGACTGTTCACACTCTTGAGATGTGAAGATCAAACGCAAGTCCAACAGTGACATTTCTGCGCTTCGCGACCACGACCCCCCGATCCCTGTGACTGTTGACACTTTTGAGACGCGAAGACCAAACGCAAGTCCAAAAGTGACTGCGTTTCGCGACCAGGCCCCGCGATCCCTGACTGTTGACACTTTCGAGACGCGAAGACCCAACGCGAGTCCAAAAGTGACGTTAAGGGTTTTGGATTTAGGGTTTATGGGTTTTGGATTTAGGTTTTTTTTCTTCAACGGCCTTTTACGTCTGCACGACATAATGACTCTCAGGTCAAGCCGAACACCAAGCCTGACTCCTTTCGGAATTTCGCCCTCCATTAACCTCCTACTTCAGACAAGCATTGGTACAGCCGCACATTTGCTGGAGCTCCACTGCCACTTACAAACAGCAGAGCACAGCAGACCCTCAGACCCCAAGCCCTCAGTAGAAGACACCGTGCGCACAGCCACCCTCGTTTATGACGAACTGGTGGCCGTTTCCGCTGCCGCCGCCGCATCAGCGCACTGAGGTCCACTCACCTCCATTGGCAAACCCTGCTCGACGTTCAAATCGTTGTTCTCAGCTTCAAAGTCCATCTGGGTAGTCTGTTCGGCAACCACTTGGTCTTCAGCATTTCCACCTTGGTCATGGTCACCCTCAGCCTCCGCTTTCTCCTTGCCTTCTTGGTCACCCTGTTGGCGCAACGGCTCCACCATGACCCTATTTTCAGCCTCCTCCGCCGCTGCCACCATGGCTTGCTGTAACTCCACTTCTCGACGCTGATTTTCTTCTTGCTCTTCATCCGCCGCCATTTGCCTGAACTTCTGGAGCAGAGACGAGCCCCATCTCCACGCAAATGACCCATCGTCAACTTGCCCAGCTTGCCAGAGGAGGAAATACTAGTCCTTTATTGCTTCGCTTCTATTCCTTAACTTAAGGACCAACCATCGCTCTTTTTTTTGCCTAGCGCAAAAGGTGGGGTAGCAGTCAGGCTGTACAACAGCTGGGATCCATCTCAGCTGATGCAACGCCTACGCGGCGTGCGACGGGATGACCACCCGCCCTACCTACCAGGTAGTTGGATCCAACTGTACAAGAACCTAAACTACGCGAGCAGGTATGCTCAGCCTCGGTTGGCTCAACACGGCACCTGTGTGCCCTACGCAGACAGAAAGTCCGTCGGCCTACGTGGACCACACGACACCTGTGTGTCCTACGCATGTAGCACGGCTACAGCCCACGTGGCTCTACCGGCACCTGTGTGCATTTTCATCCCCAGACCGTCTGTAGGGTGGGTGGGTGGGTGGGAGAAAACAAAGCTACCAGCTTGAGAGCTCAAATGACTGCCATACAAAAACTCAACGTGAGCAACATGTATGCTAGTAAATTCTTACAGAGGCTAAACTGCCTCAGCAAACGTTGCTGTCAGTCATTATCGCTCTCAATAACACTTCGAGCTCAGCTTCACCCTCATTCACACCTTGCAAGAAGTATGCTTGCGTGGCTTCCTCCGCCTCCTCGTCCATAGCCTCTTGTGCGAAGGCCGTCTCTTCGTCAACCCCACCATTTTGACCCTCTTCCTCATGATCCTGCTGATCATTCGGCGGAAGACTTCCTGGTACGTGCTCCCCATCAAACACTGTCTCCTCTGGCTGGATCACATAGGACAACCTTTCACCCTGTTTGTACTCGAGGTCTCTCGAAGTAGTTGCGACAACCTGCCTCCATCGGTCATGACCGTCACTTTCACCCTCTTGCTACGCTTGGCTTCAAAGGGATTTGCCATGGCTTCGCGCGTGGCCTCCTCCTCCCATTCCCTGTACTTGGCCGCAGTGAACTGTCCCAACGTTGGAGGTCACCCTGTTTCTGTCTTTCGCTTTCTTCTTCATCCCTTTTCTCCTTGTCAGCCAGCTGTTGCTTCTCGAGAGCCGTAGCTTTTCGCTTGGGTCCATCAGGCAGGGTCACCACAGTCTCTTGATCGCTATGGCCCACTTCTTCGAGGTTGTCTTGGACCTGGATGACCTGTCCCTGCTGACCCTCCAAACCCTCTGGCGGATGTTGACCCGACGGTTGGTACAAAAAGACGCGCAGCTGGTCCCAGATCTGCAACGCCCACTCTCTAACCTCGTCCTCCGGCACCCATGCGTCTCCAGAGGAGCAGGCCTCAGACACTGCCACGTCTCTTTGCTCCGAGCTGTGCCCTGCCAAAATAGCAAGGAACGATTCCACTCGAGCTGGGATCATAGTTCCCCCTGTTCCTGGCACTTCGACCCTAAACTTTGGCGCTAAACCCTTGTAGCAGCAGTCTCAGCACACGCGCATTCAAGCGGTCGTTCTTGATCTCAAGCTCGCGGTTCAACCCTTGCATAACAGCACTGAACGCCTGCTCTGACATCTGGCCGCCAAACATCTCTTCATTCTTTCTGACCATGGACGCCGTTTGCATGAACATTACCTCGTCCAGCTGTGGCAGCTGCAGCAGCCCTGTGGCGTCACCTCCTTCTCCTGCAGAGCCATAGTGGTCATCTCGGTAGGACAAATGGCCTCCTTCTAGTGCTCCGCTGATTTGGGCCATGACCACCGCCATGAAGCGCATGAAACTCTGCAGCATGAGCTGCCTGTGGCGCGCGTCGCCCGGCCCAAATACCCGTGTCTTTTAATTGCTTCAACCACGTGTCCAGGTAGGGCGTCGGTCCTTGCGGCCTCATCTGACTCCGTCCTCGGTTGCGTGATGTCCAACAACCTTCGCCAAAAGGTGATCTGCTCAAGGGCAGAAAGCGGAACTGACTGGGGCCTCTCCACTGCTCTGCTCCTGTTGCACCCCCTATCATCATCCCTGACGTCTCTAGCCCTGTTGCGGCCAGCTCCACTCTCCGGGTTCTCGTTCCCAACCTCTTCTCCTTTCGTACTGGAGCTGGGGCCGTGCGGCGCAGCACACTCTTCGTCCTCATCCACGAACCACTCCGAGCGTTGTCGGCGCCATGGCACCACCTTCTTCGCAGCTGTTTTCTTTGTAGGAGGCATCGGCGGAGAAGGTTCACGGGGTGGCCGCTTCTTCGGGTAGCGCCTGCGTCTGGGCTCATCCCCCCATTTTCTGACGCTGTACGAAGAGTAGGTCTGAACCTGTGCAACTTCATCACCGCTGAGGTTGAGGCCGTCATTGTCACCACCCTGAACTCTCTCAAAGCTACCTTGCCCGTCATCGGCCAGCTTACTCGTGATCAACTCATCCGCGTTCTCAACCTGGCTGTCGCGGAGGTCCGTGTTGCCGGAGGCATTCTCAATCACCAGGCCGTCCTCTTTCATGTTCTCATCCTCGGGGGGGCCTCCGCCGAAGTGCTCAGCAAGGCGGTTCTTGTCCAGGTACATGTCGGACTTTATCCCCACTGGGCGGTTGCCCTGCCTCTTCCACCACTGTGTGTTTGAAGGTCGTCATCGTCGCTGCCTACGCCCTTAACAAGGCGGTGCTCCTCTAGGACTCTAGGTCCTCGTCACCCTGCACGGGGCCACCTTGCACTTCCCTGGTCTGCTGTGTGTCCACGGTGGTCTCGTTGGCTCGGGTATCAGACTTGACCTCCACTGGCCGCATGCCTCCGGTTGCTCTACCTCCTCCATCCCTGCATGCTCATGGCCCTCGTGCCTTGGTCCCCATTGGCTGCCACTTGCCCGCTCAAACCCTGGCTCCTGGACATTGTTGACTCGGCCCTCCTTACTGGTGAAGACGCCTTGCCCTGGTCCTCCGCTTGCACATCTTCATCCTTTAAGAGGTTGCTGCCGAAGCCCTCAGCAACGCGGTGCTCGTCCAGATCCCTGTCCTCCTGCACGGGGCCACCCTGCACGTCCTTGGTTTGCCTGCTGTCCACGGTCATCTCGTGTGTCCGGTGGGTCTGCTCCGATTTCTCATCTCGAGCACCTGCTCTAAGCTGCCCTTGATGTACTCCGCCTGGGCAGTCGCGGCCCTCGCCACTTGTCCTTGTAGGTCTTCTCGCCAGGCTCCCGTCGCTGGGTGCTCCCGACTCTCGTTTACTCGTTCCTGGTCACTGCCATTCTCTGACTTGACCTTTGGGTTGACATTCCTCCTGTACACAGCGTCGTCGGCCAACAGCTCCATCGCGAAGAGAAGCGGCGCCAGCACGACCGAAACATTCACACGGAAAAGCACGGCGATGGCACGCCTACAGACACTGAGTTGCGCTTGTCTGTGAGCGCGGCTGCACACGTCATCCGTACAGCTCATGTCTGCAAGCATTTCCCTGACTCTACCCTTCAAGTGCGTGCTGCCTTCCAGATGTCCACTCAACCCCTTGCTGCAAAATCCACGTGGCTTCCATGTCCTTCCACTGCTTCCGGTTCACACTTGCGGCTCTCCACGCATCCCCTCCGATCACATTACCTATAGCACGTTCTTGCGACATGAGAAACGGAAAATGTCTTCTTCTGTGCCTCTCCCCTACGCTGCTCTGTTGCTGCTGCTGCCACCAGGCCAATCCTCTCACGCGACTAAGTTTGCCTGCTATAGAGGGGCAACTTCCCATCCCGGCTCTGACGCGGTGTCCAGTGTATCGCCAAAATTGTTTCAGGTGAATTTCGCTCCATCTGCCAGATGACTAACCTAGCCTCGCGACACGCTCTACACTCAAAGTCCACCCACAGCTCGTCCCTGCGACGGTGAATGCCAAGCATCTCCCTGACACACTGGATTTGGGCCGCAGTATGGCCTGGGTCGGAAAGACTGTGCCAAGAACCCACTTCATGGTAGCGACCACCACTCGCTCTAACAGCTTAAGCCTTAAGCACAAAGACGACCTCGCAACAAGCAGGTGACGGACGCTAAAGTCTCTCTCTACCAACCACATGACTGTCTCCATCTCGAGGTGCAATAGTCATATCGCCCACACGAGTAAGGAGCATCTGCATGGCTCCCGCCGTTTTTGCCCACAGCACAGCGTCGTCCATAAACCCAGCCCCTGGGTCCCTGACCCCTGGGAGGATAGGTGCTCCTGATTCTGGAAGGGGCTCGAAGATGAAATCCATGATTCTGGAAAACATCGCAGGAGATTCCGTAGCACCCTGTTTTCCTCCATCTGTAGCCGGCACACCAACCTCACCCCACGGCATGCAAAACAGGAGCTCCGACGACTTCATAAGTACGCCGTTTCATCCGCATGAGCCCTGCCCCAGATGACCATCTTTTCCCCCAACGCAACCCGGTTGATGGAGTCATACGCCTTCTTGATATCCACTTTCAGCAGCACTCCTCCCCCTTCCCATTTGCGCATGAGGTGGGCTGCCTGCTTGACGGCCCAGTAAGCGTCAGCAGCTTGCCTGTTCTTTGCAGCACATTGCAGAGCTCCTCTGGGCGCCAAGGCGGGGCCAAGGCGTTGGAGGAGTAAGCGCGTAAACGCCTTAGCAACATGGCTGGCTAGTGTAATTGGCCGCAGGTCGGCCGGCCCTACCGGGCTGCACGTTTTTGGCAACAACGTAACTACAGCATGCGACCACTCATCAGGCACTGTTCTTTCGCGCAGCAACTTGTTGAAGTAGTTGGTTAGGGACGCCAGCGAAACTGGATCCGACACGATCTCCTTTAGTAGCTCCGTAGGAACCATGTCTGGGCCCACCGATTTCTTGTTTTTGCCATCCCAAATGGCCCTTCTCACGTCTTGTTCAAGAAACGGCGGCGACGGTTCAGCCCCCAGCAGCCCCTTCAATCTGTCCATGTTGCCTTCTACAGCCGCGGCTTGCTTGTTGGCAAAAACCCCCGAGAAATGCTTGCCAATGCCCTCCATTGGATCGGTGTCATCGTTGTTCGTAAGGTAGGAGTCGCCCCAGCCACGTTTGGGTTTTGTCATCTCTCGGTACCCAACCCACCCTTCAACTGCTTTCTGCAACCTGTCTCGCCGCCATTCATCCCGCTCCCGCCTCATTTGGTTTTGATATTGCTTCCAATCTTCTGGCCTTCTGGATGCTGTCGCCATGCCCCTCAACACTCGAGCTGCAGCGCTAGGGCGAAACCGCGGTCTTTTGGGCGCTGGCCCGGTACACTTCCTGGCTAGTTGCTGCAGCGCCTGCTGGTCAACAACCTCTAGAGGCGGTACATGCGCAACAACAACTCTGACCCCTCCCCTCTTGCGCTTGTAGCTCTGTCTCGCCACTCTAAAGGCCACTTCGAGGAAAATCTGATTGCGGTCGCTCTCGATCATAGTCTTACTCCCCTCTTCAATGTCAACGCTCCCACACGCGGCCGATTTGGCAAACACTCCATCGATCTGGGTTGGTCTCACTCCGCTCTTCCTGGAAACAAACGTGGGCATGTTGAGACACGTCTCTGCAGGCGGGATCTGCATCAACCCTCTTGCCACAAAAACTTCTTGAGAATCGCTTGCTTGGAGTCCCTGGCAGTGCACACAACATCTCGCTCCCCTTGTTGCCACACAAAATCCACATTCATATCCCCAAGAACAACAGCAGGACCATCCCACGCCGGCAGTGCATTGCTCACCTCCACAACCAATCGTTTGTATTCCTCATGAGGTTCGTTCTTGGGAAAATGGACACTGGCTACCCACACTTCCTTTCCCGACTCGTTGCGGCGAAACTTCATCCATATGCCCCTCTCAACTCTCTTCTTCTTCAACATGGTCACTTTTGCCGGACGATAGATAGTACCGATTCCCCTGTACGTCACCACATCTTGGTTGACCCATCCCTCGAGTCCCTCTGCACGCACATGGCCATCCCGGCGCAGATTTTGGGAACTCTTGAACAGCCATCACATCGAAGGACACGACTGTCTGGAAGACTTCCATGGACGCCTTTTTACTTACGCCTGCCAAATTCCACGATCCGAATCTCAACCTCTTCAAGGTAGCATCCGGTTCAGAAGTTTCACCCCGTCCATACTCGGTAAAGAGAGGCCCTGACAGCATCTCGAAACCACAGGCTCCCAGTATCGCTTCTGTCACCTCGTTGTTTGGAGAGGGTCGCCCACACAGGGCAATTGTCCAAGGTGCTGGGCGTGCTCACGGCCCCTCTGTTGACCAGGTTCACAACCTCCTCTCATGGAACCCTGCCAGGGCAATGCGCTTGCGAGGTCCCGGGGTCCACTGAGACTCGTCCAACCACGGTTTGGCGGCGGTCTCCTCTCACACATCGCCCAACTGTTGCAGAAGCTTCGTCTTGGAGACATTCGTCCCCCACCGCCAAAAATGACTGCCGGCCTTCTCCCCTCCCTTTAAATCGGAGGCCGTGGTGCTGCTGCCCCTATCTCCCATCTCTGTGGTCCTTACGCACCTCCTCGATGTCGTCGGCCCTTCTCCCCGCTTCTCTCTCGATGTCCGCCCGCAGCTCACGCACTGTGTCCTGGGTCCTGCGCTCCGACTCGGCAATCGCTTTGGCGACAGCTGCCGCAATGTCCTTTTTCTGGCTAGCCTGTATCATCTAGGTTTGTGTGTCGAGGGGCTCCTGTATCTGATCAAGACTGACCTCCGCCACGTTGCGCCGGAGACTCCGGTGGCTGCAGCTCATTGGAACTCTCCCGTTTTCGAGAGCCCTGCTCAAGCTCCATCCTCCTCGCGGCCATCTTCCGGCGGATTGTCACCTGGATCTCGAGGGCGCAAAGCGCGATGTGGTAGCTCGTCCGAAGCGCCCAGCGCGGCAATCTTCTGCAGGGTCCGGTAGCTGAAGAGGTTCACGGGCCCAGTGCAGCTCACTGCCCCATAGCGCAATATAGGGTTTAGGGCTTAGGGTTTTAGGGTTTAGGGCTCAGGGTTTAGGGGTTTGGATGTAGGGTTTAGGGCTCCGGGTTTTTTTTACACAACGTCTTTTTACGTCTGCACGACACAATGACTCCCTGAGGTCAAGCCGGAAAAACATGCATGTTCCATCAGGAAAACACGCACAACCAACATTGTCACCCCGGAAGATTGCCACTCGGGACTTCGCACCCACACGCGTGGACATCATTTCCTTTCTCCACCACATCATTGGCATTGGTCATGCATCCCTACAGCCCCTTCAGTTAGTTTCCGAGAGCCTTTAAGAACCCCCAGAGGGCCTCCAAGGACTTACACACAGCAAGTTCACAGCACCTACACAGAGTGCGC
>CAJNIZ010002849.1:0-25063 GCA_905231905.1 Symbiodinium pilosum | reverse complement strand
CCAAAATAGGGGACCCCAATCTAGACCCCAAAATACTATAATCCTTATTATTGGGATCCCCAAAATGGTACCCCTAATTTTGGGAAACCCCCATATAACCCCTCTTTAAGGAATTTAGACTATAGCTCATGTCGGGCTCAGGTTTTCCTACTGCCCCAGTAACAGTCTATAGTAAGGGAAATATTCGAGGCGTTGTAGGAACTCTAGCTTAATTTCTATCCGGCCGTTGATGGATTGGCGGGCAGTACAGCAGGCTTCAGGAGCTCAGGGCTTTGAGGTTCCTTCCTGTGCTTCTTGTTTAAGGTTTGAGTTGTTGAATTTGGCGCGTGGAGGCCTTGCTTCTTCTAGGCCCTGCACGTAGAATTGTACCTTTGTTGGAATATCCCCCATGATACGTGCAGCCAAGACGGAAAAGAAAGGAGGTTCAGGCGCCAGGTATGTTTTGGTTGGTTTTCGTCAGCTTCAGAAAGTAGTCTTGTCCCGTTCCAAAGTGAGGGCTTCAAGAAACTAGGGCCTTTTTTGAATCCAGGCTCTAGGGATGAATGTCTTCGGGTGCATATTGAAGCCTCCTACTTTTGGAGACTCTCAACTCAAGAAGAAGACGCGCAGAAGGATTCCGCTGCAGTTGCTCATGCAGCTGCGCCTACACATTTGCAGCAATAGGGTGGGGCAGTATCCCTCCAGATGTTTCCAAAACATGTTTCTGCGACTATGTACCCCCTTGCACCAATCGAAAAAATCCAACTCCTGAAAATGATGGCCCTGAAAGGCTGTAATGGTCAAACACCCTAGATCCTGGCCCCTAAACCATGCACGTCAAACCATGTAAAAACACTAAAGCAGCCTGTTCTTTCTCGTATTACCATAGCTCGGGTCTACGACTCAGGAGCACTCCAACAAGCCGGAAGAACACCAGTAGATCAAGCAGTTGATACCTGAACCCGAAAAGTATGTAGAATAATTGCCTTTTGGGCTATTTTTAATGGGTTTGGGCTATTATTTCAGCTACTTTTGGGGTTCAGGTAAGGGATAGCCCCTAGTAGTCCTCGTGTGGGGCCCCAATAGTAACAAAAGGTTTTGGCTTGCAGGGGATCCTATTTGGTAGTATAATAAAATAGGGGGAATACAGGGATTATATAGGGATAGTGGAAAAGAAAATGGAAACTAATATGTTATGAGGAAAATAGCAGCTCCTGTAGCCGTTCGGGAGCTGTTTCGATCCTTCAGCGGTGGGCGTTTCCAAAAACATGGGATCCGATATCGGGGTGTCTGTTATTTGGGGCTAGACAAGGGGGAACCCCGATTATGGAAATCCTCATGCGGGGTTTGGTGTTTCGGGTTTCGAGTAGAATGCTCATGTAATGAGGGTTGAAATCAATGAAAGCTTTTTTTTTTTTTAAATGGTTTGGGATTGTACTTTGGGTCTCTAAGAGAAGTACTGATTTTTGAAAATCCCTTATTCGAGGTTTAGTGGAAAATGTGGCCTGTGACAATAAGTCTGATATGAAAGTTCCCATTATTTCGATATTGAAGCTTAAGGTGGACCCTAGAGATGTCAGGTGGGTACGCTATGAATGCCTCTTCCCTCTGTTCTCTGGATTACTGGCCAATGGCTCAGGGTTTAAGAGTTCTGCCCCGATGCTTGAAACGCTGCTTCCGGGTTCTGTCAATGAGTTCAAGTACGTGGACAACGTTGTCTGATAATAGCGATGCATGGGCAAATTAATATTGGGACAGGGATATTACAGCTAGACTGCTGAACTAAGGCATCTTGAAAAAACAACCTCATTGAACTTCCCTAAGCCCTACACCCCTTTTTGCAGTGGGTCTCAAGTACCAGCCCAACTTGCCCGCCCTACACCCCTAAACTCCTAAACCCTAAACAAACCCCATTGGTCACTGCCCAGCTTCTGTCCGAACCCAGAAAAAAACTCTTCAGTTGCTTCAAGTTTGTTACTGGGAACCCTAAACCCTAAACCCTAGGTCCCTATTAGCATCCTCAGGGTTTAGGGTTTAGGGTTTGGAGTTTAGGGTTTAGGGTTTGGGGTTTAGGGTTTGAGGTATGGGGTTTAGGTTGGGTACTGCCCCCCTCAGGAAAAATTGGATAATAAGTATACTATGGTTATATATAGCCCTTAATAGGACCCCTAATTTAGACTGTTACTGGGTGGGGACAGTAGGGGTTTAGGGTTTAGGGCTGTCGGGACACCTGACAAAATCACTGCCAAGCCCCTAATCTGCTTCCTTCTTGGGACACAAAAAACCGTTACCATTCTACGTTACTTGCTGGGGGTTTGGGGTTTAGGTGTTTAAGGTTTTTTTTTTTGTTGGGTGTGGGGGGGTGCGGGGGTTAGGGTTCTAATTATGGTCTAGGTAGGCATATAACGAAACGCTAGTCTTCTCTGCACTAGTAGTGGCTCTAATACTTCTCGTGGGCTATAGGCTGTTATGGTTTAAATTTGGGCTATTCCCTACCTAGACTTACGATCCAACAACTTACTGGGAATTGGTATATTATACAGGGATTATCCAGGGATTACATGCCCTTATTCCCTACTGAGAACCAGGAAGACAATGGTCCAGAAATGGGGGAGGACTGGGTGCACTAAACCCCAACCCAAAACCCTGACCCTTAAACCCTAAATCCTAAAGCGGACGACTGGGTGCCGGGCCAGGACTGCATCAGCACGCGCCAGCCGATGTCCACCTGTTAATGGTTTGGAGTTTGGGGTTTAGTATATTGGGATAACATCCGATGTTGGGAGAATGGAAAAGAACATGGAAACTAGGGTTTAGGGCCCACAGGTTAATCTAGGGTACTATTTGGCTGAAGTAGGGATTTCGGGGTCTATAATACTGGCAGAACAGTGGCTATACTAGACTTGTAAGGATTATGAGGGAAGAACATTGGTAAGCATTTAGGCTTCTAAAAAACCCACGGTCGAGTTGAACAGGGCTTCAGGACTACGCGGAGGGATGCGCAGGGCTTCTACCCCTTCGATTTCAGTTTGGAAGATCTGGTGTTAACAGATACCAGATACCTGCGTTAGAATGCCATCAGAAACTTGTCACTCCTTCTGTCGGAACTCCCACATAAGCCGCGGCTTCAACTTATCTATCGCGCTATCGAGACAAACATCTCAATGACAGGCGCTGGTAAAGGATGGGTGCCTTAATCCTGTCTTCTGAATCCTGTTTTCTCTGAAGGCATTTCTTCCCTGCGCCCGCCCGTGATCATTGATCCGAGCGGCCGCTGCTCCAGGATAACAGCAACTTTGAAAGCATTTGCGAATAATCTGAAAGTCCAGCAAGAACTTACGAAACAAGAAACATGTTCCGTCATTGCTTGTTGCTTTTTTAAGCAGAGATGCGTAAGATGCGTATAGCTGATGGCAACAATGGGCCTGGGAAGATGCCAGCTTCGAATACATGAGAGGGTCTGCCCTAAGTTACCTATGGTGGATGCGGGAAATCCTGCACAACTTTAGATCGCCAGGCAAGATACCAGTACTACATCCATTTGCGGGCACGAGATATAGGCATATAAGGCGGCGAAGCACCTCCCATCCATTGTATGGATGCTGGAGGGGCAGAGCTGTCCACCATGGTGCAGGAATGCGGGCACAGTGCCACTTCCCCTCCCCTCATGAAGCTGTAATGCCAGCATGTAAGGCAGCACAGTACCATAGGCTTGCCAAGGCAGGCGCAAGCATTACAAGAACTCATGCAAAAAGTTCTCGAGCAAGCTTCACCCTCAACATCTTTCCGTCCTTGGGGGCTCCCCCCTAAAACCTAATAGGGTTTACAGGGTTTAGGGTTTAGGGTTCAGAGTATTTAGGGTTTGGGGCTTGAGGTTCTAAACCCAAAGATCTGTCTTACCTTTCCCGCATGCAAATCCCCAAGAAAAATAGGGCGGCCAGGGACTACGCAAGCCTTGGTGCTACACCGTTTCATGGCAGATCCCAAAGGGGAACAATGGAGAACCAAATGAACAAGAAAATTGAACATGACATGGCAACTGGATTTACATGGGATATGCAGAGGTTGGATTTCTTGATAATTACGAGGATTTGGTCCCCGTTGGGGGTTGGTTTACCAAAATCCCTTCATGACACATGACCTCAGCTCCCAACATTCAAGCTTCTATCGGCATTTACCCTGATCCCGGTCGCGGATGTGCCAAGTATATTCCGTATCCGGCCGTACTTGCTACTTACACTGCGGACGCACAACGGATTGCTTGGAGACGAGGGGGCAGCTGTAATTTAGAGGGCCTGCAGGGTTAAGCTGACCTTGCAGGTTTAACTCGATGTAAAAGCCTATGTACGTAAAGAATGCCCTAGCCCAGTTTGAAAAATATTTCCAACAAGCAGTCCGTGCTGAGGATTGCTTGGGAATCTTGGAGATTCTCACGCAATGTTGTCGTAGGCTTCTTCGCTTCCGGACCCCCAAACACTTGGCATCAACCGTCGAACGGCTCATTATCTTGGAACCTAGCTCCTGTGACTACTGGCGGCGAAGCCTTTTTTCTCGCTTTAATCCGCAAGCGCTCTCTGCACTCTGAACGCTAGCTCGGCTGGGTGAAATCTTCTTGTCTCATGTAAAGAACCGTGCTTCTGGCATATCCCCCCTCTGGCTCAAACGCCAAGTCAGTTGAGCGTATAGCTGGATGCTTCCGGCGCAGGTACTCAATAAATTCCTTGGCTGGCCAGTGAGATGATAGCGCAAGCTCCTACCTCCTGTTGATGGGAAAATCCTGAATCTGAATCTTAGGTGGTGCCAAAAAACATTGCCTTCACCAACAACCTCATTCGCATCATGCCCTGGAACGATCAATGCGCTTGGACCCTAAGCTTCATGGGCATCTTGATCTGCGAATGTCACCTCCATATGCCCAGCTCCAATAGTTGGTATGTGACACAACAACGCCACAAGGATTTCCCAAGCTGGTGGCAACCCCAAAGGATATCGATGGACTGGAAGAAAAGCTGCAGCTTCAGGACTTTAGTCCTAAGATGTCCTAAGAAGGATTTGGGTTTTAAAAGTATTCGAAAAGGAAAGAGGGATTAGAAGGTATTGCAATCACGGGCTTTAACTGCCTGGAAGGAAGCCCTACGCCTTCTCCCTTGGAAGAAGTGCCGCATGGGAATCGGAAGATAGGGCCGCTGGGGCAGGGACCAACTCTTTGGAGGACCCTAGGGGGGTACAGGACCAGGGTCTATGGTCTTAACTTGGAGCTTGATGTTCAGCTTGCAAAAGCTCATTAAGACTTACAGGTTCGCACACAGGATATCTATAAGTAAACATTTGGCAATTAGGGTTTCGCCAAGCTACCCTCAAGGACATTTCTACGGACTGGACAACAACAATCAACCTAAGTCGACTTGCGTTCATGAAGCCCTGAGGGACCGAGACTGCGAAGCAAGGTGCGGTTGAGGGCTTAGGGTTTTGGAGTGTAGCCAGCCATGGCTTGGGTAGCCCATGGTCTGTCCAATGTCCTAACCAGAGCTTGCCCCGAAAGAAGGAGGTCGATAACAAATGATGTGAGCCCTTCTCACCCATGCCAGTGCCCGCGACCAAAAGCCCTGCACGACCCTGTTCGCCCTAAACCCTAAACTCTAAACTCATCAAGCTTTGGGGCCCTATATAGGGACGAGTAAGCATGGCCTTGCTAGTTTTGCGTGCCGTCATGATCATAAAGGGCCCGGCTTAACAGTAGAATAGCACTACAGTTACTATGTCAGGGGACTCTTATAGGGTGGGGGCCCTATCCAAGATATAGTACACTTGGCAAGTGCTGGGCGTAGAGGCATAGTAGGATTATGTCCTTCAGCAAGCCAAAGCAGCAGCACCCCTGAGTATGGGAGTTTCCCAAAGTTAGGGGTACCTTTTTGGGGGTCCCTATAATAAGGACTATGGTATATTGGGCTATAGTGGGGTCCTCTTACTTTGGGAAACTACCATATCAACCCAAGACTTTGCATAAGCATGAACCCTGCCGCCCAAATCCCACACCTTGTCATCGAAATCCTAAACCTTGCATGAGTTTACAGGGTATGCGATACTCAGGGTCATGCAGGATTGTTCGTATCAACAGTATAGCCCCCGGTGTAATCTCAGTTTCCATATCATGCTCCATTTTCTTTTCCATTTGATCCTTCATGATCCCTAAGCCCTATAGGAAACCTAATATAGATCCCTCTGATCAACCCCCTTTGAAGTGACATACGATTCCCATGTGGTGTTCCATTATCTTTTCCATTTGCTTCTCGACTATTGAGGGTGATCCCTGTCGTCCCATATGATCCCCATATGCCCACTATATCTTATCCCTAAACCCGAAGGAGTATCAAACGAATCCTGCCCGAGAGCTGGATACGTCTTCACTCGACGGCCATCCAGCTCTCGCTCTGGGAACTCTTTCCTTTGCTAGCGGGACTTTTGCTTAGGGTTTAGTAGGGCTCAGAAGTCTTGCTTTAGGGTGCAAGGCATAATTGTTCATTGTTTGGGGCTATTGGTTTCAGGTTTGGGGCAGAAAGCTTCAGTTTTTGGAATTCCTTCTTGGGGTTGAAGGGTTTAGGGCAGCAGGGTTCCGGGCTTGTAATTCCTGGGCAACCGCCGCAGTTGATGGATTCAAAGCCTCAAAGCTCTACGTCGATGTCATGCAACCGTGCAAGAAGCCAAAGCTCCATCAACTGTGCACAAACTTTACCCGAGGGAGGCGAGCCATCAAATGAAGGCGCTTCTCGCGGTAAACACCCCGACACCACATGGCTTCCGATAAGCAATGTGCCGCCTGCTCATTTCGAAACGAACGCCCGGCGACAACAGCTAGATCACCATGTTTGTTGCTGAACTGCAAAATAACAGCCCAGGTGTCCGTGTGCATGGGCCGAAATCCCAAAAGCCTTTAACTTTGAAATAAGCATCGGAAAAACGCAGCACGGACATACCGCAAAGGGAATCTTCCGCTCCATTGCCATGTCGACGGAAGGTTCGGTGGCCTGACTTGCAGAGGTTTCCCAAAAGGGTCCTAAGTACCTATATGGGGGGCGTACTGACCCAAAACATACTACAAACTCCATGCATAGAAGCCCTACTTAATACCAGACAGGTACTTCGGATCCTTTGGGCTTGTGATCATCCTTAAGGAGCACATGGTGAGCACACCGCAAGTTCCATCCATTAACGTCTCCATGAACGCCTGTGGACGGGGTTTAGGGTTTAGGTTGGGTCAGCCCCCCTCGCAGTAACTGTCCTTAAAGGGGCGGATTAAGGGGGTTCTTTTAACTCCTAAAACCCATTGTGGTAACAGTTACTGTAAGGGGGAATGACCCCAGGTTTAGGGTTTGGGGTTTGGGGTGGCCTATCAAGTCAGAAGAGCACAGGAGGTGCCTCCAAAATTCTGAGGGGCCTGCAGGCAACCAAAGAAACCCTGGTTACTACATTTTGAGATTGATTATCTTGACGTGTTAAAGGCAGAGGGGAGGAAACTCATGGTACTGATACTAGGATTTTGGTAGCCCTCAACCTATTGTAATGATCCTTGTCTAGCCATTTGATAATTCTAGGGCCCTTTTTTGGAAGGTTGGGGAAACCAAATCCTACCCTCAGTCCATACTGACTGCTTTGAAAGCTATGGGGTTCCCCTTTCTTTATTCATTCAGTTCGTTCTAATGCCTGCAAGGGCGGTCAGCCCCAACAAGATTTTCCTTCCTCCTGGGGTAGATATCGCCCCACCTTAAGTAGATAGAATCTAGAGTATTATAATGTTGGGAAATCCCATGTTCGATCTACTTCATGAGTACTAAAACCATATAAAAGTAAACCCAGACCCTGAACTCTACCTACAATTGCCGTCGTCACCTGGTCTGGGTGAAATCCCAGGATGAGGCTGCAGGACTCAATCGCCTTAGATCCCATGAGACAAGGCAGGCTAGGATTTAGGAGTCGATGTTGCCTGGCACCGTCCACGCTCAGATGCTACTTTAATATGCCACGTGCTTATTGCTTATGATTTGAGGTGTATTGGGTATTAGTACGCTTAGACGTCATATCTTGTCAACAATGACAAGCCGGGCATCCTCTGCCGCCTCATCAGCATCTTGGATGCGGCGTGCGCGAGGGACTCCTACCCAAGTATTCCTTGTTACGAACGAGGCTTGCAAGCGCAGCCCCTGATCACTTAGTTTATCACCCATCTTCAGGCCAAAGCTTACTGGTTCTAAGTAAGGAATAAAGGAAGATAATCCCTATTATAATCCTTACAACATATATTCCCATACACCCTACTCAGAACCAGTAAGGAAAATCTAGTGAAATTCTATGTGACCTATCCCAGCAGGAACCACGCCCTCACAGCGTACCTTAACCCTACACCTTGGCTCAATCCCCAAACCCAGAAATTGGTACCACCACGGACTCTTGTAGGTATATGAAGGCCTTATATATTCCACTTTAAAGAGCTATTGCTATAGGGTCATTGACCTAACCTACACCCTACGCCCTAAACCCCTAAACTCGAGAACCGCAAGCCAAAAGCATGCGGCGCTTTATGCACTGAATCCTGTCACCTGTAAACATCGAAGCCCTGGAAATGCAAAGCACCAAATTTCACACTGCAAGCACTCATATGAGCCCGGCACACTTACCCACTAACCTCACAACCCTAACAACCCTAAACCCTGTCCTTCATTACCTGCTTGCTCCGAGGACTGATGGTGTCCTTGCATACTTCCGGGACTGCTCGGTTTTGGGTAAGCGTTTCTTCAGTCTCAAAACTCATATCTTACCCCTTTGTGGTGGCATTCACAGTCGAGAAGATGTTCAAATATGTAGTGAGATATAGTCCCCCTTCAGTAGATAGAATACGGGGTATATGGGGATCTCACTAGGAGATACCCAAAGCCTCTATCTATCTACTTAAGGGACTATACGCAAAGTCCTGCCCGCGAAGTAGGTGGTGAGAAGGCTTTAGAAAGGCTAAGAGCAAAACAGCAGCACTGCTTCCCCTAATGCCATGCAGAATCCCTTCTCAGCCAGCCATTTTTCAGCTTTAGGATAAATGGCCGGCAGCTCAAGAGAAAGAGACTCACATCTTCCCTCAAAATTCGGGGTACCTTTTGGGGGGTCCCAATAATAAGGATTATAGTATTTTGGGGTCTATATTGGAGTCCCCTTACTTAGGTAAACCCTAAACTAAACCCTAAACCCTGAACCCTAAACCCTAAACTAAACCCTAAACCCTGAACCCTAAACCCTAAACTAGGAAAACTACCATATATAGCTGACCATGGATGCAAAGTATCAGGCAACCGCCAGATTTCCCATGATGGAAGCCCAAGTCTCTGCAAGAAGCTCCCAAAGGGTTTAGGGTTTTTAGGGTTTAGGGTTTAGGGTCTGCGGCCTTGTGAAAACTTGGCAGCCCTTGCATCGAAAGTGCTGAAATGTTAGAAGCTTGGGTACCACAATCTACTTGGACTGCAGCACTGAGGACTTAATGTACCATTATTTGGGTGCCTGGACCCTCCAGCGACGCTGTTGACAAAGCTCACCGTAGTAAAGTGCCCCGCATCTGTACTAGAACGCCAACTGAGACCTCCTTCAAGAAACGGTGTACTTTAGGAGGACCCCCCACCCTGTAATAGTGGTAGAATGGAGAAACATAATAGGACCCTAATATAATCATTGTTTTCCTTCATCGTCACTATTACTGGGTGGGAGGGGTCCACCTAAGTTGTACCGCCCTCACCCTTCACCCATCATCCCTGCAGGATGTACGTCCCAGGGATGCCCATGGGTGCCCAATTTTCAGAATTCGAAGCAGGAAATAAGTTCTACGGGGCGTCCCAAGTTATGGATGCCTTCAAAATTCCTAGATGAGATCTGCACACCAAGCAACAGCGGCTAGGCTTATGTGGTCTCAAACAACAAGGTCAACAGCCTTTTCATACCTCCTTTATGGCCTTACGCCATCTGCCAACAAGACAGAACCCTCTTCGCCCTTTGCCGCTCTGCTTTGTTGCTGCTTGGAGCCTAGTGGGGCCGCAATAAAATCATGTTCCCCGCTTCACCGAGGACTACATGATTTTGAGAATATGCAGGAAGACCCTTACTGCACAATATGTTGGGGACCCTGGTCCTACGTTCAAGAGCGTTTTCTAGGTGCAACTGTAGCTCCTCGCTCTGTAAGCGCCTCCGCTTTGGAAGATGCCTCTGCCAAAGAAATCCCAGAGTTTAGAGATGTAACTTTTGAGGGCCCGCAGAGTCCCAGAAGTACTAGAAAAGTTGCCTCAAAACAAACTGGGGTTTGCAAGCAATCAAGTAGTCAGGCGCGTATACCAAGCATAGCTAAATAGTGTCTTCTTGAACTGTTGAACTAAGCAACATTACATGCGTCCTATGGAACGAAGGTAGGGCAGAATCTTATTACTTGCGGACTCGCCCGTTTGAGGATTAGGGTCGGGGTGCTGTACACTTACCGTTTCACCCTAAGCGCTGCCATTCGAAAAAAAACATTCAGGCTAGGTCAAGTCATCAACAGTATCAGTTGTGAAATCATGCGTGAAGCATCCTGTCACCTCTTTTTGGGCTGAATTACTACTGACACTGACAGCGAGGTCTTTCGTTCACAAGGAAAACAGGAAGCTAAGACTCCAACAGTGTCGCAGACAGGCCGTGGCAAAACCTGTGTTTGTGCCTGACCTCTTAAAACAACTTGTCCCTACGTGCGACTTCGAGGCCATGACACCGAGAAACCATCAGTCAAACGTTTCGACCCTGAACTTTGCAGCGCAAAGCTCCCAAACCATCGTAGCCCCCACCGCCTGCGCCCAGTACTCGGTCCAGGATGATGGTGCTCGGAGAGCCAGTAAAAGCTCTTGGTCCTCCCCCATTAGGGGACCGGCGACTTGGAGTTAAACGACGGACCTGTAAAGAACCTCCACAAGGTATCGGCACCTAGTAGTGCGCAGACACATACCCAATGAGGCCCATTCATGCCTCTTCAATTCAGTTGGGGATGTTGTTGCTTTGAGTGCTTGGCCCGAAAATCCTGTGGACTCCTTGTTCACTGTTGAATGTAAGCTCCCAACCCAAGGATAAGCTAAAGAATGACAGAATGTAGAATAGCATGCTGTTGGAGTCGAGCAGTGCACTGCCGACTATCTGCAGTCTGTAGGGGTTCAGCAGCCTCAACCCAACAAGTTTGAGCCCAGCACTTTCGACCACCGAAACGCGGAACAAATCCAAAGAGCCTACGGTCAATGCCTTTCCCGTGCTCCTCTTCAGCCAGCCTCAAGCCCTAAACACCGCAAAGCAACATGCCCAGATAATTTCAACAACTCCTGAACCCTGTGACGGTGACTTTCAAGGGCCCTCCTTGGAAGACTCTCATATCAAATTACGCGACAAGCTGTTGTCGAGGAACTATTGCCCAAAGAACCAATGTAGCTGTACTGTATAGTGTGTTACTTCGGTGCCAAAGTAGTCGTATGGGAACCCCTCTGGCCCTAAGTATATAGTAACAATAAACCTACCCTAAAACCTACACCCTATGCCCTATACTATATACCTACATGGACCTTGTAGGAAATCACTGTGTTTCTCACTGCGGGTCCATGAAGATCCGCAGATGCCGCGGAACCGCGAACGGAGGTTCCAGCTGCAACGCGCGAATGGGCCCTGACTCAGGATGGCATATGGGGGCTTCCAAAATAATTGGGGGTCCTTTTTAGGAGGTTTCAAAACAATTGTAGTAGTTGGGTGTATATAGAGTACCTCAATTTTTGGGAAAGTACCATATAATGGGAGTTGCTGCGGCATTTGCAGTAATTAGCGCAAACTCCCTGAAGTGGGACCTCAGTGATCGGAGTACATCTCAAGGCTTGCCAAGAACACCTCATGCGATCCCTCCTGTCAAAAATTTGCGAATAAATAAACAGTCTCCCAAAGGATCCTAGGTACCTATATGGGGATACTATAGCCCAAACCATTTTGTTAATTGCTAGTATGGAAACCCTACTTTATACTATCAACATGCGAGGTAATTACTGGGAAGACACGACTGTCATGGCCACCTCGAACAGTCGGAGGCCTACATACTAAAAGATCCTTTGTCGGCAAGCCGCTGCTTTAGTCTAGCATCCTAGGATTCCTTCGCCAAGTGTAATTTGATGATGAGAACCCACGAACTTTGTCACCGGATTATGTTCAAGGAGACCCCCACCTGAGGGTGTCCTTCGTTTAGGACCAATTATAGGAGGGGACCTTCCAAGGGGGAAAATTTATACAAGTGGCATATAGGGACCATGGGGAGTTATGTAAAGGGTACGTAAGGTTATACAGGTTAAGAAAGGTCCCTATATGGTAACTTCCCTCCTGTACTTCTTCGGACTCATATGGGGTTTTGAGGGTCCATCGGCAACCTTTGGGACCCACATTGTATGTCCCCATTAAGGCTTGCATAGGTCGTTTCTTGAACCAGCCAATTTGGAAAAAATGCTAAGACTTGGGTACCATCACTTTCGGATCTGCACTGACCGTTTTTAAGTCCCGAGATATAAGCCCTAAACTTTCTAAGCCCATTATACCAACCCAGTATCAAAAGGGAACATTCATTTTGAGGCTCATCATTCGGGGAACCCTCATAAGCTTCAGGGTCTGCATTATAGGAACCCTCACCCAAGGAAGGTGTAGCGTCTAGGGTTTAGGGTATGGGGACCTTTCGACACCTCCCAGGCGTGTGGGACAGACCCACAAGCAGCCCCATCGTGAACTTTAAAATCCCCAGAGCCCCTGCACATTCCCTAAGATAACCGCATACTGGGTTGCTGTTAAGGCTAAGGAATTTAAATTAAGTTGCAAAAATGGGTATATATAGCAATTAATAGGGTTTACCCAATATATTACAGAAATTGAAATAGGGCTTCCCCAAGATAATATAGTAATTAATAGTGTTTCCCCAATACAGTAACTTAAGAAAAGTTAATTAATAGGGGTTCCCCAATATAGTAACATTAAGATAAGTTCCCCAACGGCTACCCAAAACAAATCATGCTTTGCCTGCCTTGCGGGCCTCGCTCTGATCGGAGTTCTCCCAGATCCCAGCCTCTGTTCCTGTGCTGTATAGTTCTAACTATGTGAATGTAAAAGGGTTTAGAGTTTAGGGGTTTAGGGTTTAGGGATGATTATAGGGGTTATATGGGGGTTATATCGGCGTTATATAGGGGGTAATGGAAAGAACATGGAAACTAATGTAGGGGCCAGGGTATGGGGCTTAGGGCTTAGGGTTTACCAGCTTTGGTGTTTGGGGCTAGCGATCAGCTAGCGAGCAGGGGTTTAGAGACTTGGGGATTAGATTGTGTGGGTAAAAGTTGCGCATTCCGTTGCCAAACCTTCAGCCCCTAAACCCTGAACCCTAAACCCTGAGCCCTAAACCCTAAGCCCTGAAGCCTAAACCCTGAACCCTAAACCCTGAACCCTGCACCCTAAACCCAAACCCTAAACCCTGGGGCATGAAGAGCTCCGGGTATCCATGTAGGTATACAGTATATACTCAGGGCCCAAAGGGGTTTTCCACATAACTACTTTGCTTAGTAGGGACTAGTAGGGACTGAGTGAATATAGTATACCAGGAATATATTAGGATCATATTCCCATGTTCCTTACGCGCTTCAGAACATTAGGGGGCCATGTACATACTATACAGCTACATATCCCCTTTGTGGATCATACTTCGCAGTCATACTTTCAGCATCTCTTAATTCCAACATGATGGATCCCTAAGCCCTAAACCCCAAACCCTAAACCCCAGATCGGCTCAGTGGCCTTGCTTTGGATAGGGGCTAGATAACTGTGGCTTGCGCAGCTGCCTCTGGAGGTTGCTAGCTGCCGGGTGCCTCAAGATTCAACTCCCAATTTAGCGGTGACTCGGGCATATAAGGAGTTCTAACCCTAAGCGTCCAAGGACCCAAATAACAGGGTTTCGGGGCCTAACTACTATATCTTTAGTGGTATTTGGGCCCTAACTCTTTGGGTCCTTGGACCCTTAGGGTAATTTAATTCTATAGTTGAAACTTGAGCATTACAGTGAAAGGTTGTCCTTTGGTACATCTTTTTATCTGTAAGATCTTACCTGTAAGGTCTGGCTGAATACATCCACGTGTCTCGAAGTGCCACATCGCTGTCCGTGAAATCTTCGTGTGGTCAGTCACGCGTGGATCGACAACCTTGAAGCCAAGCGGTTATCACACTCCCAGGTCATCAATATAGTCCCCCTTAAGTAGGTAGAATATGGCTTTGGGTATATTATAATAAGATCCCCACATTTAATATACCTCATATTCTATCTACTTAAGGGGGACTATACCTCTACCCACGTAGGAGTTTCTCAGGACAGTGCCTTTAGGGGTTCTAGGGGTATGTAGGTGTTCCAAGGTGGGGGGGGGAGGGGCCTAAGGGCCTCTCATGACTCACATTATGGATTTGAGTGTGGTTGAGAAGCGAGCATTCGATACACCATAGCAAGTGAAGCATTGGATTCAACATGCGCTAATACTACAGGTTCGTCGTCATTTCGATGGCCGCCTGGGAAAGAGCCTTGGGGTATCTTACAAAGACCATAGTTTGGTACGGATTACACAGGGAAAGTATTTGCAATCCTTCAGAGGCAGGCTTCTACAAAACGCCCCGCCCAAAAGGATCGAACAACAAACCCTAAGTCCCAAACCCAAAACCCTAAAGCCAAGGTAAGGTCTAGGTACGATTGCATCCACTGCGTCCGCATTCACGAGGAGCCATGACAAATCACCTTTGCCTGGCACCAGCTCGTCGGGGGTTAGGATTTAGGGTGTAGGGTTTAGCATTTAGGGCTTAGGGCTTAGGATTCAGGGTTTAGGACTTAGGGTTTAAGGTTTAGGATTTAGGGCTTGGGGTTCAGGAGTTAGGATTTAAAAGGTTTGGATTTAGGAGATTGACCGGTGGTAGTGTTCTGTTGCAGCCATGGGTTTGCCAGACTCTTTTCTGAATTACATTGCAGTATTACACCCAAGCGTTATCTAGAAAAGGAATCGGAATAAGAGTCAGCAGAAGATTGCCTTGACATTTGCTTTTCCATGCCTATAGTCTTAGAAGGATGTTTTTTTCTTCTTGGGCCGTCGGATGAATCAGAACCGTCACCCGCTAGTCTCGATGTTCTTTTATCCTCCCTATATAACCCCAATATACTGAAGTCCTAAGCCCTAAACCCTAAAACCTGAACCCACTACCAACTTCTAAGAAGTTCATATCGTATTGTCAGTGTACGAAGCCTAGCAGCAGGCACTCACAGTTTGGAGGCACAGGCTGGGTTTTGACGATTGACGGTGAGATGTACTGGGCCTGAACCCTAAGCCCCCAAATCCTACTTGGCGGCCCATGGGACTTAGTAACTACTTATAAGTAGGCTTATAACCCTACTTATAATCCCCCTAAAAGGGATTCTAGGGGTTACCCCAATTATAAGTAGTTACTAAGTCCCATGGGCCTCCAAGTAAACCCCAAAATCTAACCGTCTTCAGTGGGCGGATTCAGGAATCCCGGACTTCCTGTTTGCAAAGCCGTACACACTGTAGCCACTGAAATTGAAGTGTTTGCTTCCTACCACTATGGGCTATTAGACCCTAAAATTCCCTATTAGGACCCTATTAAGGGTAGATTAAGGTACCCTTAAGGTCTAACAGCCCATAGTGGTACAGAAGGTGGTGCAACAGCAAGATCGTACCGCCAAGTGGTCATTCACCCAAGACTTCTGCAGGTTCCCGCGGGTATGAAAAAATTCTAGCTGTCAGGAATCGATTCCCACAAAACCCTAGATGCAGACAAAGCACCCAAGAGTTGGGCAGTCCCTAATATTTCAATTCCATTCCTGTCGTATCCTACTGGCAGCAGTAGATGCTCCAACTCCTCAGATAGTCAGGGAAACGAGGGCGCAGCAACACATGCAGTCGTATGCCCTGTGCTAGTTCGAGCCCCACTGCGCGTGGTGCTACGCAAGGATGAAGTTTGGATGAAACTGTTGATGGATAAAATCTTGCACCACCATATTCCCCCAAAGTCTACGAGTTACATGAGCCCCCTGTAGGTCCCCAACCTAACTTCAGTCCATAGCTCACATGAGGTTGGGGCTCTACCCCAAACCCCAAACCCCAAGCCCCAAACCCTACACCGTTAGGTAGTGTAAGGTTTTCTGACCAACTGGCCTCCTGCCATGTCGAGCACTGGGCCCTTGCGAAGCTCTTCCTGCCAGACTTCTGAACAGCAAGGGTGGGGAGTTTAGCGAGGGTTTAGGGTTCAGAGTTTGGGGCATATTATATATCACATAGGGTTTCGGGTTTAGGGATCAGGATTTTCGGTCTAGGGTTTAGGGCTAGTGTTTTGGGGTTGGTGTTTAGATTTCAGGATGGAGTGTTTAGGGTCTGGGGTTCAGGTTTGGGGTATATACTATTTGGTGGGGTATATTATGCACTTCCAGTTATCTACAGTTGGTAGTTATTCTTCAGATACAATCCATGAAGCTGTGTAGGTCATTGTCTTGCTTTTTACATGTCTAGAGATACGCGGTCTGTATCAGGGTTTAGGATGCAGGGGATCAACCGTTCCAGGCTTGCACGTCCAACTCACAAGGCAGCGCGTTGTAGAAAGCTGTCGCAACAGCACACTTACAAAGACACATCCTCAACACAAGCAAAAAAAACTATGCAATAGATCGCACGCCTGAAAAATCGGGGCTTCAAAGAGATTTGGAAGTGCAGCCTACTTGGAGGCTTGTGGGACTTAGAAACGGCTATAGGCTATAATCCTACATATAATCTTCTGAATACCCTATATGGGATACCCGCGTGATGTGTAAGGTTCTCAGGGATTGCACACCCTGCTTGCATCAGCAACAAACCTCGGCGGGACTTTGGCTGCTGTTTTGATGAAGTCAGCAAGTCAGCACCAAAAGCCAGACCTTGAACAGGGGGGAACCACTATGGGCTATTAGACCTTAGGGGCACCTTAATCTACCCTTAATAGGGTCCTAGTAGGGAATTTCAGGGTCTATAGCCCATAGTGGATCGCCAGGAAGATTCACTCGAAACCCTACTGACAGAGGCCCATCTCAACGCTAGGCGAAAGTTCCGGTTTTTCAGATCGACGCCTCAAAGTTGCGAACCACGAAGTCTCGAAAGGCAAACACTCGATCGCGCTGAGGAACCATGGCCTGGGGGCTGATTTTCCGTAGGTATCTTTAAGGGGTTATCGTCCCCCTGAAGTTGATCAAATATGGGGTATATGGGTATCATGATTTACCCAAAGCCATATTCTATGTACTTAAGCTGGACTAGAAGGCTTAGTGTTCCCCAAGGGGCCCAGTTGATACAGCAATGTAGATCCTACAAATCTCTTGGACTTGGGGGTTTTGGAGTTTTAGGATTTAGGGTCTACCTGCCTATCTATATGCCCTTTCCTCCCAAAAAGTCCAGGTAGATACTTAGGCATTCAAGTACCTCTATAGGAACTCCCCTGAGCCCAACGTACATAGGTTTGGGATCTTCCTAAACAAGATCTCATCTTTATGCCATCCCCCACGGGTGCACAGCACGCGCTTTTTTGAGCATTTGCCCCAAAACATGAGTTGGCAGAGCCCCAGGCATGAGATGGGAATTCCTGATTTGGCAGTTTCCATAACCACGGGAACCCCAATATGCACTCCAAAATACTATATCAACCTTACTATGGGAACCCCCCAAAACGGTACCCATAGTTTTGGGTCCACCACCATGACCGCAAAGAATTGCCAAATGAGCTGTAGTCTAAACACCTAGTACCTCCCCTGAAAACTCTATAATACTCTGTGATAATCCCTTACATACACCCATTGAAGGAGTTTAGACCCTAAATCCTTAACCCGATCAAACCCCCTTTAAGGAGTTTAGACTGTAGCTCAAATGAATCCTAACATCCAAATGCTATAGTAGCGGGCCATGCTCTGCTAATAAGGCAACTCCAAACCTAAACCCCAATCCTGAAATCTCAGGATCTAGGGTTTAGATTTAAGGTCAAAGCAGTCAATCCTAGACCCCGGAGAAAACCCAAACCCCAAACATCCCACTAAAAACAAACCTGGGTCCTAAACCCAATCCCTGACCCCAGAAACGAGACTCCATGAGGAGACTGGTTGTGACCTACTTGTGTCTTTGCCCATAGAAAACTCATTCAAGAAAAACAGATCCGTCCAAATAGCCTCTGAAACTGAAGTCTTCACCATACGGCCCCACGAGAGCCACAATGCTGATAGATGCCCACTCCGTTGCGCCCAGTGGCCGCACAGCCGCCAGCGCACATTTCGCCGCGGAATATCACCAATGAACCCTAGAAGCCTGAAACCCCGAGCCGGAAAACCCCCTAAAATACCAAACCCGACTTTTTAGGGCTCAAGTTCGCGGATGCTCAAGGTTTCGGACTCTTCTTATGCCGAAAGGCAAACTTGATCGGGTTCAAGGACTCCAGAGGAACCCTATAGGCAAAGCCAGAGCTTTGAGATAAGAATCTGGCTGCAGGTTAGAAATATGGTATGCTACCCAGAGGGTCCATGTACCCAATAATTAGTAATTACAGTACAGGTTTTAGGTAAGTATATGAGTATTGGGTACTTGGACCCTTAGGGCTATGCTTTTTGTAAGGGCCATGGCAGGATGTTCTAGCCGTGGGACGGTGTAGTCCATGCATGGGTCATGCGCAATAATGTTGCGCGGCAGCGCGAGCCCTACTTGAAGACTTAAGCCAAACTTTGTCAGGCTGCAGGTAAGGGTCGAGACCACCGAAATGGCTTCCATTGGAATCACATGAAGCCTCCAAAAATTAGGCTATGTATCAACTGGTCCCTATTCATGGGAATTCCCCAAAAAAGATGTAGAACAATTCCGCAGCACCAACACTTCCAGACAACTTCAAAAGCTGTAACATGTCGCAAATGTGTTAATACTGTACTTTGCCAAAAGGAGCTCCTGAGCATGCCCAAAGCCACATCACATGAGCGATAAGCTAAACTCCTAGTATCCCCCTTGATAGCCCCTGAAGTACTCGCCTACGTAGCCTCCTTTGAGGAGTTCAGACCCTAAACCCTATATAAAGGCCTTTAAGGAATTTAGACCCTAAACCCTGAATAACACCCTTTTCGGAGTTCAGACCTAAACCCTTTGTAACCCCCTTTAAGTAATTTTAGACTGTAGCTCACATGAAAACAGGGACCATCTCATCCTTTGCCTGAAAAGATCCAGTGAAGATCCCCATGCAGAAGCATGGAGCAGCTCTACAAGTGCTGTTGGCTTTAGGGTTTAGGATTTAAGGATTTAGGGTTTAGGTCAGTCCGCAACTCTAGATCCTAAGCTGGTAGAATCCTCACAACATTCCTCCACAACCCTCCTTACTATTGATGTCTACCTGGCATCTCCACAAACAGTGGCCCCCTCTACACACCAAAGTGCTATCATCCATGGCCAGGGGACTCCTATAAAGGGACCTCCCGTGCTTAGAATTTAGGGTTTCTCTAGTTTTTTAAAGCCTAATCCGTCTAAACCACAATATCAAAATCCTTAGTTTCCATTTCAGCTTCCATTCTCTTACCAATTGATTCTCCATTACGGGAAGTAAAATCATTCCTATACAGCCTCTACATAACCCAGCCCATATAGATTCAGAACATGACTCAACAAATCATGGGTCACCTGCTCCATGAAGACCATGCCGCAGCGCGACACGGTCGCCGGGGAAGCAGCGGCTAAATCCTGCAAAGGTTAGAGTTTAGGGTTTAGGGGTTGGAGGTTGGAGTTTACGGGTTTGGGTGCATGCCTTGTGTTATAGGGTTTAATTACACAAGGAAATAAGGTTACTCACGCTCACTTCAAGGAGGTTTGAGTCCTGAGCATGTAGGATGCAGGCAGGCCACTCAATTTTGGGACACGTCAAGTTGACACCGTCCCAGAACACCCCCACTTACACCTGAAAACCTGCAATGGCAAATTCTCAAAGATGGGGATTCCAGCCATTTGTTTGTTCTTGCAGCCACCGTTGCAAGCTTATTTCACACAAGCGCGCTTTTCATAAAACTACTACGGGCACTCAACCCTGGATAGAGGCTTCAACAACTTTGTATGCCCAAATTGTAGCACCCCCAATATAGACCCCCAAACACTATACTGCTTTTGTTTAAAGCCACCCTCAAGGTCAATTGGACGCCAGAGGCGTCCCCATAATGAGTCCAAACCCATGGTCAACAGCCAGATGTTGCTTGCGAACAAATGGGCAATGGCAGCCATGCTGTGAGGGGCAGGACAAAACGTTCATCTGTGCCTCTATGAGCCGCTCTGAAACTCCAAGAAGCACCCAAGGCATAATAGCATACTTTTTGCGCTGTTTTGGCACTCTGTATTTCTTACTCGGGCTCGCCCTCCTGCTTACTCAGTGTAGCTGAACCCGGATTCCATGCGGTTTTGGGCTTCTGTACGGGTCCTCCACTTCAAACATCATGGTCGTCACCTCAGCTGCAAAAAATTGGCAGCCTTCCCCCCACAAACATGGGACCGCCCAGGGCCCCTGGTCAAAAGGACAGCAGTCTGCATAGAGCCCATTTCCAGGCGCCATGTTAGTTTGGGGGATACCCCCATCATGACAAAGAGCATCATGGGAATACAGCCTATGGGTACAAATCTCAGGTCCTGAAACGCACCTATTGGGCGTCTGAACTACTTGCGGGCTGGCACCAAAGTAGCTGCCGCAACAAATCCTGGGCTGGTTTCCTCGCATGATCCCTCATCTCCCGCCACAAATGTGTGAACAAATCTTAGTGTAGGCACACAAGAAAAGTATATTACTAGCACTAGCAGTATTATTATGATATGTACTATTTGTACTATTCCTTCTATGATTGTTACAAGCTCAATGGGGCTCCTAGATAACTACTTTGGGGGCCAAGTATATACAAAGACAGGTACATGGACCCTTTGGGGGAAATTATGTAGCCTGATCCAAAATTGGCATGACCGAGTCTTCATGCTATTTGCGCAGAGAAGCCTTGCCCATGCCCTGACCATGCGTTGAGCTTGGAATGAATATAGTACATAGTGCATATGATGGTGTTTACGTGATATGGCTCCACCCAAAAAGTTGGTCTTCTTCGTGGAAACATGATCTTGCAAATTCGGTGTGCAGAGCCTTAAGCGCAAAGAGTGCTAGACCCTGACCCCAAACCAAAGTAGGCTTTACAGAGCCCTGCGCAAGACCTGACAGGGTCAAAATGGCTCCCTCTTTCTACCTTCGCACAAGAATTTAAGATCTTAATTGTAGACATTCCCCAAGAAGGACCCGCCGTTTTGATGGAGAAGTCTAACAAACAACCCAAATTAGCCCTTTTCCCCTTGTCCGACTTCCTCAGCTCCCTCCTGAAGCGCTATCCTCCTTGGCTAGAAGGTGCAAGAAGGAAGCTGCCTTGCAAAAAAAAGTTCTTCCATGAACGAACACAATATATAACCGAATTTAAGCTAGGGATCCTACTACGGTTTAGGGTATATTCTTTGACCCAACTAAGGTGTACTGGGCCTCTGGGTCTAGACTCCGCCTCGGCATCGCCCCAAAACTCGCTCCCTCTTCCTACGTTTGCAGCTGGGCTTGCCAACCGCGCTGAGCTTGATGATCTCACCGCTATTGAGGCAAAGCTTCTTGTTGTCCTGGCACATGTCAGCTATAGTCTAAACTCCTAGTATCCCCCTTAATAAACCCTATCGTGCTTCCCTTTTAATCCTCTATATGACCCCTTGAAGGAGTTTAGACTATAGCTCATGTAGGCATGCTTGTGGTCAAGGAGTCTTTGTTGCTACAGGTGTTCCTGGCGCAAGGCTTAGTGTGAGGATTTCGCGTCTCTACCAAAATACCTATGCTACAAGATGCTACAACGCAGGTGGCGTAGAAGATGCATTAAATCCTCCACGGAGAATGAGGTACTGTACATCAACCCCAAACAAACCACATAATCCCAAATATGTTCATGTTGAGGTGGTCCTGTCGATTTGATTCTCCAGTGCTTGTACAGATTTAGGCCGCCAAGCCCTAAACCCCAAAACGCTGAAGCTTGGTAATTGCTCCAGGCTTCGGCACTACTACTCCTGACACTGTTTAATTGTTTAGCTTCCGGCCGGAACGAACAAAGTCCTGCAATCCTTTACCTGGGCTCCTGTATAGTTCCATTTGAGGTCCATTGTGAGTTTTGGGTGCGAGGCTTTACTTTAAGTGCTGCCCAAAAAGGGGCTACATAGGAGGCCCCGGGCAACGAAATTGCCGCACAAGTCTGGCCCACCCCTATCTCGTTGCCGGCCGCGGGTTCAGGTGCACCGGCTCATGCATGAATCATCTGCAACCCTAGACTCTAACGCTCAGCGCTTAAACGTTTCAAGAAGCGTGCGGGATACACATCCAGGACCGTGTTCATGTTTTCGATCCACACGGCATCCACTGGTCCATCCTTGGGTAGCGACATGTTGCTGCAAGTGTTCATTAAGTGATGAGTGCTAGTATTAATCCATGTGAGAAGTAATGAGGGGGGGGGTTCTGATTATAACCCCCCCCCAAACAAGTAGAGGGTCTGAATAATCCGGGGGGTCCCAAGCAAGTACGGGAAAACTTGTTTGGGGGGGATCCCAGAGGAACCCATAAACCTTAAACACTACGCGCTAAGCCCTCTGGCCTAAGGCTTTGGATGTATTTGCAATTAAATATTAATAAATCCTTTCCCTCGAACATTAAAACCCACCCTAATATGTAGAATTCTAATTAAATCTCAATTGATTTGAAGCTAGCATGCACTATTGTGTTTCTATGTTGTTATTAATCCGTTCAGCCCGGATTTAGCTCTTATACGACCCCCTTTATCTTATTCCGTTCAGGCCTGATTTAGCTCTGATACGACCCCCTCTTGTAATCCGGCCCCTACATTAGACCTACAGCTCCCAGCTTCTGACTGCTGCCTTGCTACCATATCTGATAAGACTGTTGCAAAAGCTGCTGTTCGAAAAAGTGGTTAAGTTAACTCCTTGCTGATTGGGGCGCCTAAGTGGGTCGAGCAGACTTGGCCGAGACCAAAGCTCCAAGGTCTCTTTTGAACGAGTGAATGAAGGAACCCATATCCCCAGAATGCTGTTTCCGGGCACCAGCTCGAAGCTTCAAAACGGTGTGCCACAAAATTATAGGGTCCCATTTTGGGGTCCTGTATAGGCGGCGAAATGCACATGTTGCTCAGTGAAATCCAAAAGATGCCATGAGTATTAAGGTCATTTCGTGTACTAAACATCTGAAGCCTGAATGCTCTACTGAGGTCTCTTCCAGACATGGGAACTATCTGAGGCCTGTAAAACCTTACCCCTCAAACTCTAAACCCCAGACTTTCTCGGGTTAGCAGGGACTAACGCAAAGTGTATACACACATGTGTATATATATATATGTATAGATTATATAAGTATGTAGGGGTTAGATCATATTCCCTTATTCCCTGCTAACCACAAGTATGTAGAACCCCAAAGCCATAACACCCCAAAACCTGAGCCTCCTGCGAGCATGATCCACTGTCTGTGGCTTGGCTCTGCATTGGCCGTATACCGCACCTCATCTGGACGTTTAGGGTGTAAGGTTTAGGGTAAGGAAATCCCCTCTTTACTTTCCAGTCATCTGAGGGCTGTTTTAAAGGGCCCATGGCCATTTGGAACTACACTTCCTGGCTTGAAGGGGGGCCGTAAACCCTAAAAACACCCAACCTTTGAACTACCGGTTGCGCATCTGGGGCTCCCCGATGGCTCCTATAGGTAGTTCCTTGAAGAGGAGATATAGGGGATGTATAGGTATCCATGAGGATCTATAGGCATATTGATGTAACAGACGGTAGGAGACTTACGCTTGAGGCTCCTGTGTAATTTCTTTTGAAGTTGGTGATTCTTATTTTGGTGGGGGACTGAATTGTATCACCCAAGCAGGAACTACGCAGGAGGTTCTGGGTATGTGTCAGGATATAGATGCGCTTTTGCTGGACGGTCACCTGTTGGCACTTATCGGATGCCTTGCACTAAAGATTCTGCTAGGCTGGGGTGTACGCTGAGGGCAGTCAGGTTCGCAACACCTCCAGTTCCAATTCAGAAGCGAATGCATATGGGGTTGTTATAGTGTTGAAGTTTTGTGCATGTTCTTGTGCCTTACCGGGGTAATGAAGCTTGTGGCCATGTGCGGAGTCCTTTACGCATTCCCACGCCGAAGAACCTGAATGAATGTGGCGTTTCTGAAGCGCGGCTCCTTTGCCGCCTCAAGTTCCAAACCGCGCACTGCAAAACAAATGGGAGTTTCCCAAAATTAGGGGTACCATTTTAGGGGTTCCCATGATAAGGATTATAATATTTGGAGGTCAATATTAGGGTCCCTCTATTTTGGGAAAGTACCAAATGCCTTCATTGACTGTAATTGTATAATCTACTTCTGACATCTGAACCTTCAAATGAAAAACGCCCCAACATCTGGAACTAACAGACCCTAAACCCTAAACCTCAGACAGGGCCGGGGGGCTGTCAGGGCTAGGATGCCATCCGTCCACTCGTGGGTGTTCTCATCAAAGTCGCCATACAGCTGGCCCTGCTTGATGGACCTCAGGCTATATGGTGCAAATCTAGGACAGGTTAGGCTAAGGATTTGGGGTCAAAAGCCAATCTCTTTTTGGGGGTTGAGTGTGGTTGGTACGATCACAATGCACTTTATGATGGCACCTTTACTCCTCTTGAAGATAAGCCGCCGAGCAACATAACAGGCAGTGTAATGTATATATATATATATATTGGGGATATATTGGGGTTATATAGGGATAATGGAAAATGGAAACTACTATAATATAGGCTTTATATTGGGGTTATGTTGGGGTTATATAGGGATAATGGAAAATGGAAACTACCATAATATAGGCTTTATATTGGGGTTATATTGGGGTTATATAGGGATAATGGAAAATGGAAACTA
>CAJNIZ010002848.1:6307-17259 GCA_905231905.1 Symbiodinium pilosum | reverse complement strand
ATTTTGACAACCACCCATGTAAGGCTTGATGGGCCTAGCCACCATCACGAATCGTGGAACATTTCTGGAGACTCAGAATGAAATCGACAGCGGCCATGCGATTCACCAACAGCTGCTCGCCTTTCTTTTTAGGACCTTACAGGGGCCTCGCAGTCAGGATTTCCAGGGACTACACCCTGAACCTTGAACCTGAACTCTAAACCCTAAAGCTCAATCCTAGTGGTTTAGGGCCGCAGAGCTGCGTTTCAGGGGTTTTAGGCTTGACCATTCCAGAGTTCACTTTGAAGTTTGCTAGTTCCTAACCAGCCGCAGTTCTTCTTCGGCAACCTTGTAAGTGCAAGCTGCAAGCCTTAAATATTGGGGCATATCTGGACATGATCTTTATAGAAACCCTAAACCCTAAATCCTAAACCCTAAATCCTAAACCCTAAGCCCTTAATCCGAAACCCTAAACCCTAAATCCTAAACCCTAAGCCCTAAAGCCTAAAACCCTAAACCCCTAGCCCCCTAAAACCCTAAACCCCTTAAAACCTTAAATCCTAAATCCCAGTTCCTAAATCGCCCGATAAAAACAAGACCTTGTACTCAAGAAGCCTCTATCGGGGTTTCGACCCTAAACCATAAACCCTCTAAACCCTGAACCCTAAACCCTAAACCCTAAACCCGAAAACCTGCTGCATAGTGTTGAGGTTGTCCACTCCGAGCCCTTCTTATCTACGTCTGTCCCACACATTTGAGGGTTTCCCATAATTAGGGGTACCCTTTTGGGGTCATAAAAAGGATTATAGTGTTTTGTGGCCTACATTGGGGTCCCCTTATCTTGGGAAACTACCATTTCCCGCAGGGTGGATGATGTAGAAGCCTGAATAGTTGCTATTTTTATTCCGCAGAATCCTAGTAGAACGTAACTCCCGGGTCCCATTCTGATTGTTTCGGCTCCTGCCTGCCGATCTGCCATGATCTTCTCATATGATGCTCCATTGTTCTAATTGCTTATCCCTTGTGCCCTGCCTGAAGTCCGTGCAAAAGAATAGACTAGCATCGGTAGACCCAAACTATGTTGCCGCCATCACCATACATAGCCCCTAAACCCCAAGCCCTAAACCGCCGGCTATTAGACCCAAATCCAGCCTAAAGCCCCCAGAATCTTCCCCTACGTGGATCCTTCAAGAGTATGTTAACGGGATCCATGTTCAGGATCCTTTATACTCTTTGGGGCTATGGGATTCCTTATATTTATGTAAAGAGGGGCCTTTTTTCTTACTAAGGTAATGTGGGCTAAGTTAAGTCAGACGGTCTAAAAGCCTGTCCCAGTACAATTTCGTGTTTTGGGCTTACGGATCCCCTTCTGAACATACTTACAGTTTAGGGTTTTAGGGTTTAGGGTTTGGGATTTTAGGGCTTAAAGGGTAGATCATGATCTTTGCAGACATCCGCGCGCTCCAGAAGGTTTTTGAGAGTCCTGGATCCATGGGGTTTAGGGTTTAGCGAAAAATCATCCTGCATGCTCCTGTATATCTAAACCCGGCGAAGTATGGTAGCATAACATACTTGATATCAAGCAAGATTTTGTCCCGCGACCTAGGACAATCTGGATTGCAGTTATGGAGCCTAAACTAAGGCAGCATAAGATAGATATCGGTCTCCTTATAATGATCAGCTGTTTTAAGTTCACCAACAGCTTCACCCTAGACTCCTTAACAGCAACCCATGAATAAGTGCTTGGTAAGGCTGGCGAACGCATTTTTCCTCTGCTGCTACCTCCACGGAGCTATGTTCGTAGTTCTGCAAGGGCTCCGATGGAAGGACGCTTTGGGGCTTAGGATTTAGGGTTTAGGGTCTACGTGATAGGTCAAGATGGGTCAAGGGGAAGTTAGTAAGTCTAGGGCTTTAGCCTTTAAGGTGTTGGGAAGGGGACATGTCAGCATAGGTTTAGGGTTTAGGTTCTAGGGTACTTAGGAAGTACTGCTTGCACCTACAACCAAGCGAAAATCCCATTGGTCCCCTGACAGTTCTTCTGACTCTTCAAGTAGTCTTCCTCGCGCTCCACCTTCAGGGGTATAGGGCATCGTGTATAGATGGTGACCACAAGAGATAATGGTAATTGTATTCAGGGGCTCTATATATTCCTAGTATACCTTATTAGTGTGCCCTAAACCTTAAGCCGGAAACTCTAGACCCTAAACCGTTTTAGTGGGTGGGGGCCTAAACCCTAAACTTTCAACCCAACTTGTATATCCCTACAACTCTTGCAAGGAGCCTTTGTTTCCCCTGGTGAATCCGGCCCTGGAGTTCCCTAGCGTTCCTCCTATCCCATGAGAAACCTTCAACCTTAAAACCTTAAACCCTACATCCTAAACCCTAAATCCTAAATCCTAAACCCTAAATCCCAAACCCTAAACCCTAAATCCTAAACCCTTAAATCCTTAATCTCAAAAACCTTGTAGGAGACCTCGCAGCTGGAGCGACGATCCTTGCTCTTCAAGGTCGCCTGAGTAGTATTTCATTTGGGGATACTATGGTTTAGGGTTTAGGGGTTTAGGGGTTTAGGGTTTAGGGGTTTAGGGGTTTAGGGGTTTAGGGTTTAGGGGTTTAGGGTTTAGGACTCCTCCTTTTGGGGTATAATATTTTCTGTAAGGAGTATAATCTTGCTGAGTTTAACCACCAAAAAAACGCTACTCTCCTGTTTCGCAACTCTTCAGCTTCTGCCTTTTCGGTATTAAGGGGGTTTAGGGTTCAGGCTTTATATTGGGATAATGGAAAAGAAAATGGAAACTACTATATAGGGTTTAGAGGTTTAGGGGTCATTTTTAGGATTTAGGGTTCAGGGTTTAGGGTTTAGGGTTCCGGTTTTAGGGTTTAGGGTTCAGGTTAGAGCGTTGAGCAAAAGCTCTAAGCCCGAAACCGGCTGAGTTTGAAATTTAGGGTGGGGCTTCTGGCCCAGCGATCTTCGGGACTGCATGGAAGTTACGCCATGTAATCCCACACGAACCCACAAAGGAGACTTTCAACCCTAAACTCTCAACCCTAAACTCCAAACTCCAAGCTCTAGACCCTAAACTCTAAACCCTCAACCTTCTACTGTACATCCCTAGCATGCCAATCGCTTGCCCGTCTTGCGATATTCCCAGATGAAGGATTGGGTGCCTTTTTTTCTGGGTTTAGGGTTTAGGGTTCTGGGTTTAGGGTAGTCCTGGGTTTAGGGTAGTCCTGGGTGTAGGGTTTAGGGTCTCCTTTTGGGCAAACTTTAAGCCTCAGTCCCAAACCCTACACCTTGAACAGGCACCCAAAACCCGAAACTGCTTAAACCTTAAAACAAGCAACTTACTCCCCCTGGTGCTGCAGCAAGTTTTTTGTAACCTTAAACCCTAAACCGTACGGTTTGTGTTTCATCCCTGTTTGCTCCACTTTATGGGATGAATTTGGTGGTCTAGGGTTCACGGTTCGGTGCCGGCTCAACCCTAAACCCCCAAACCCCTAAACCCTGAAGTCCTTAAATCCTCAAACCCTCAAACCCTAAACTCTAAGCCCCTAAACCATATGCGGTTTAGGGTTTTGGGTTCAGGGTTTAGGGTGTCGGGTTCAGAGTTCAGGGTTTAAGGGTTTAGGATAAACCCTAAACCCAAAGCCCTAAATCCTCATATCCCCCTTCTCTATCCATACTCACATGGGTTGTAGTCTAAACTCCGAGTATCCCCCTTGGTAAGCCATAAAGTAGTCCCCTACATAATCCCACATGGAACCCCCCCTTTTGAGGACTTTAGACCCCAGATCTCCCTGAGCGCATCCTCCAAGGTCCTGACGTTGGCTTTCCTGGCTTTAGCGGTGGCTGGTGTGTGGCCATCGCTTCTTGTCTGGGTTTAAGGGTTAGGGGTGTAGGGTTTAGGGTTAAGGTTTTGGGGTCGAGGAGTTCGGGTTTAAGGGCTTAGCTTTTTTTTTCTCCATAAGAAGGCGGGCGCAGCATATATCTGGATATGCTAGATTCCTTCTTAGAAGCATTCCCAAAAAATCCCACGGGGCGCGGTCTTTTGGCTTTGGGGGTACTCAGCATGTCGCAGCTCCGCTTGACCATATCTGCTGCCGGATATGGCATAAGCCAATGGCAGGTTTCAACCCCACGTCCTCAAGCCATGGCAGTTGTGCCTCGTCCGTTAGCTTTCAATCCCTGTTCCACGAAACTATAGTCACCCTTAAGTAGATAGAATATAGCTTTGGGTATATCATAATAAGATCCCCATATACGCCATATTCTCTCTACTTAAGGGCGACTATAATCCCTAAACCCGAAAAAAGTAGTTTCCATTTTCTTTTCCATTCTCCCACTATAACCTCAATATAACCTCAATATAACCCTATTATAACCCTAATATTACCCCATATTCTACTTAAGGGGGTTCTATATCCACATATATACCCTAGCATAATGTAGTAGTTTCCATTTTCTTTTCCATTATCCCTATATAACCCCTATGACACCTAAAGGGGGTTCTATAATTTGGGGCCCTAAACCCTAAACCCTAAACCCTAAATATAATTGGGGGACAACAACACGAAGCTGACGCGCAGATACTAGAACGCTTTTGGGCTGATGGGGCCCTGACCTTCCTGGACCTCCCTAGGGTTTAGGGTTTAGGGGTTACCCTGAGCCCCAAACCCTAAACCCGAGACTCTAAGCACGCTGAAGAACACCAACCGTAAGTCCTAAACACCCTCAAAGCCCTAAACCCTACACCCCTACACCCCTAAACCCAAAACCTGAATCACTCTAAACACCCTAAACGTCCAAGACCCTGAGATCTGAACCCTGTAAGGTTACTTCTGGAGCTTGTGCCAGCACTGCAAGGTCCCTGCAGCTGTTTTCCAGTTTGGGGGGTCTTACGAGTTGTTAGTTTAGGGCTTTGGGGTTTAGGGTTTAGGATTTAGGGTTTAGGGTTTAGGATTTAGGGTTTGGGTTTAGGGTTTCGGGATTCTGGGACCCCAATTTTGGGAACTACGCAATTGTCAGTTTGGGATTGGGATTTCGGGGTTTAGGGTTTAGGAGTTAAGGTTTGAGGGGTCAGGGGCCTAGCAAGTAGGCTAATGATTGGGACAACTGAGCAGTATTTAATTTGGGGATACTATGGTACCCAATATAGAGTAAGATCATATCCTCCTTTTGGGGTATAGTACTTTACATAAGGAATACATTATCTTACTAGGTTCAACCACCAAAAAACACTACTCAACTAGGTGTATTGTATGGCGGCCTGTTGGGCTCTGCCCCTCCCAGTAGGCTCTCAATTTCAACTGGGTTCAGGGTTTAGGCTTTCGATAGAATCCCCGTGGAGGGCAGGGTCCCTACGTATTCCTGGAAATGGCTTAGGGCTTGTTAAGGGGGATATTAATTCAGACTATAGCTCAACTGGAAACCCTAAACCCTAAGCCTCAAACCCTATACCTTATTCTTAAAAGCTTAAACCCCACACAACCCCCTTAAACCTCCTTTAAGGAGTTTAGACTGTGGCTCAAATGGGGCTTGAAGGAGCACTGTAGACTTCTTCGAACAGCCGAGGCCCTCTTGTGCGAGACCTGCGGCTTGGGCCGCACATAAGGTAATGTAGGGGCCTAAGTTACCAATTTTATGGTTCCATATTCAGGGTTTAGGGTTTAGAATAATTACCAATATATTATGGTTCCATATTCCTCATATAGTTATGGTCTATGGTACCTCAAATGGACCAACAAATGATATTGGTATTTATTTAGGCCGCTGTAGTGATATCTAAACTCCTTACAGGGGGATTAAGGGGGTCATAGGGTTTAGGTTTAACAACGACGCAGCTTAGGATGAAACATACCGGCTTGGGGTTTAGGGTTTTCCGTCCAGAATTTATATGCATAAGGCTTATAGGGACATATTGGGTTTATAGGGATATACTGGAGATTCAAGGACATATAGGTCACATAGGTCCATTAGGTTTAGGGTTAGGGGTGTAGGATTTATGGGTTAGTTTCTCCCCACGCCCACCAACTACAGTTTGTGCTGACTGTTCGTGGGTGGGGCAAGAGCCGAACTAATAGAGTTTATGGGGATGATTGGACTTCTAGAATCTTACAGGGTTCAAATGTGCACAGTTTTTTCAAGGCCGTGCGCTACTTGGATAGCTCCTAGGATTCCGCATCCCCTATGTTTGCTTTTGACATGGATACTGTCTTTTAAGCCCCTAAACCCTGAACCCTAAACCCTAAACCGCGTGTTTACGTTCTTGGGGTGATAGGTTTTAGATGGCTCATGGGGCTTTATAGGGTTTGGGGTTTAGGGTTTAGGGTTTAGGGTTTAGATGGCTCATAGGGTTTGGGGTTTAGGACAGCAAGATGCTTTCGGGCTCCTTTCCGGGGGAGTCAAGATATCTCTTTGGCTTTGGGTTCAAAAAAAAAGACGGCGTCTTTAGAGCCCTAACCATCGAACGCCTAAACCTTACATCTCAAGTAGAAAGCCTTTACACCCCAAATCCAACAGTCTCTAAACTTTAAACCCTAAACCCCAGACCCTAAGTTGTCCTTGCGTTCTACCACCACGAAAGATCCCATCCCCCACCCTGAGGCATTCCGCACCTGCCCTCACATTGTTTTAAGGTTTAGGGTTCGGGGTTTCGGGTGTAGGGTTCACGGTTTAGGGAGACCTCTGTTCCTAACAGGGTGCGGGTGGTGGTTAAGAATTAGCGGAAGGGACAATGCTCTTCTTCCTTAGCCCAAAAGCCGAAATCAAGCTAAGGTCCTAACCTTTAACGTAGCCCTTGTCTGTTTCCTGAGTCCCAGCTATTCACCCCGCATTGGGTTACAAGGCTTGACAAGGGAGATAACAGGTATATGAGGGCCCCAGGACTAAGGGTCCATACTGGGGAACCATAAATTCAACCTTCGAAGGAAACAGACCAAGGAACCGGCGCGGGCTGACCCAACGCTTGGTTGTTTTGGGGATCATGGTTCCTTGGCACGTCTTGGACACAGAGAAAGAGAGAGAGTCTGTTTACCCAGGGCTTCAACTTGAAGGTTGAGGGTCCTTTCAAGTATCGTAATTCCTGGGAGTTAGCGAGCCCCATGGAAGGACTGCGGTCTGCAAGGGATCCCTTTCAGGTTCTAGGTTCCATGAATTCGCGCTATACATGTGCAGGAACCCATGATGCTTTTTAAACGGAATCTGATGATTCCTGAGGACTATGGAACCTCGGCCGGTGTAGGGTTTGCTGCCATCAACACTTTCAGGGTTTTGCGGTTAGACTTCAGGTCCCATGGAAGGCAGGTAGCATAAAACCCATGGAGTTCAAGGTTAGGATTTAGGGTTGAAGGTTAAAGGTTCACCCATACATAGAGGAGCAAAATAACTAGGGGATAATTTTGGGGCTCTGGGTCCCTTTCAGAGGGCATACTGAGATTTTACAGGGACAGGGAAGGTGACATGGAGGTAACGGAAAAGAAAATGGACATTACTCCTCAACCCTAAATCCAAAGTCCTAAGCCATAGGCCCTAAATCCCAAACCCTGAACCCTAAACCAGAACCCTACGCGCCAAACCGTAGACGCTATAATCCCTAACCCTTAAACCCTAAGCTTTCAGCCTTGGATGAGCATCTTCCATTTTCAGGGTATGGTTTAGGGTTTAAAGGTTTTGCGTTTAAGGGTTAAAGGGTTTTGGGTTTAGAGGGTGGGCAAGTTTCAGGTGGAGAGGTTTGCACAAATTAGTAGTATTTTTTGGGGATAGTATGGTACCCATTATAGAGTAAGATCATATCCTCCTTTTGGGGTATAGTAGTTTATATAAGGAATAATACCTTACTGGGTTTAACCACCAAAAAAATTCTACTCAAATGGGAGTTTGGGTTTAAGGTTTCAGGATGAGGCCTAGGGATGTGTATTCCTTCCTGCAAAGCTAGTAGCTCATGATCAGAGTCTACCGTTCTTTAATTTCCTACCACTTTGGGTGAAAGTACTCCGCTATTTTGAGTAATTAGGCTTTCCAGGGCAGGCTGTAATGGAACGCCAACATGGCTTTGCAGAAATTATGGGGTGTATAGGGCTATTTTGAGGGATGTATACGCTTTGCAGGTTGCGGCTAGTCTAAACGCCCAGTATCCCCTTAAATACCCCCTATAATACTGCCCTATAATCCCTCATGTCACCCCATCTTCAGGAGTTTAGACCCTAAAACCGAAGACCGCTGGGTTTCACTGATGTTCCTTCTTGAAGGAACACCGAGAGGTTTAGGGTTGACCTAACTTTTAACGGCCAAAGTCGGTTTGCGACCTGCAATTGCAGCGTGGGTATGTGAAAAGAAGGAGTTCAAGGTTTCGAGGAGTTAGGGTTTAGGGTTCAGGGTTTAGGGTTTAGGGTTCAGGGTTCAGGGTTTAGGGTTTAGGGTTGAGGGTTTAGGCTGTTTGATGGAATGTGCAAGACTTGTGCGAAGTCTCCCATGTCGGAGTCTCGCCAAGTGGGGGCAAGTGAGATATGGGATTTCGAGGGACTCCGACAAGGGACCTGTTAGGATTGCTGCTTTGAGCTTACTTGGTTTTGAGGTTAAAGGTTTAGGGTTCAGGGTTTTTAGGGTTGAGGGTTTTAAATTCTAGTGGGTCTAATAACCATGGCAGACGGGAACCTTCAACAAGGGATTTAGACTAGGGGGGAGATGTCCCCATGAATCTCACCGACTTTCTCCTCATCAGTTGATAGCCGAACCCTAAAGCCTAAACCCTGAAACTGAACCGTGGTCTTGTTCAAAAGACACTACCAAAGAGGAGCTCGCAAGAGGGGACCTTACATAAGCCTAAGGCGCTTTAGGGTTTAGGGATTGTGGATTAGGATTTAAGGTTTAGGGTTAAAGGTTTAGGATATACCCATTACGGTAACTTGACTTAAGTTCCTTCAAGTACACCCTTGACCTCAAACCCTAAGCCCTAAACCTTTAAACCCAAAAACCTTAATCTCCAAGCCCTAAACCCTAATCCCTGCAACCCAATCCCTAAACCCTAAACCCTAGCTCCTGAATCCCACCTTCTGTACTGCTACACTTGAAACCTTGTCGGCCTCCGACCTCAGAGGATGGTTGAGCATAGCAAATCCAAAACTTCCAAAAAATCCTTTAACAAAGGAATATAACCTAAAGTGTACCCGCATCGCATACACTTCAACGCATGAAGGAATATCACCCAAAGTGTACTAGCATCGCGCACACACACACAGCTTTGAGCATGCTAAGATTCGATTTAAAGTATCCCTTAGGAGGAACCGCCGCCTTGTAATAGTGACTATAAGGGATAATAAGGGTTTATATTAGGGTCCTATTCTATTCCTACTATACCACCCTGAACCCTAAACCCGAAATCCTAAACCCTAAACCCTAAATCCTAAATCCTAAATCCTAAACCCTATACCACTATTACAAGGTGGGGGGTCTCCTAAGGTATCTCTGAAATTCAGACTCAGGGACCGCGCGAGACTAAAGCGAGCCTGAGCCAACCATCATTGTCTCATTTTTGGCTTGACGATGTGAACGGAATGGCGAAAATCCTGATGGGTGGTTGTCAAAATTATGGTCCCTTTAGGGGTTTAGGGTTTAGGGTTTAGGGGTGGTTGTCAAAATTATGGTCCCTTTTTGGGTACCCTAAATATTAGGTGCCGTATTATAATAGGGATCCAAGAAGGGACCATGATTTTGACAACCGCCCTGATCCCTAAACCCGCAACCTGAAAGCCGAAACTCAAGGCATTTGTGGGAAGCTATTCGCTGGAGGACACGGGGATGGAAAAGGGGTGGGCGCACCAATGCTGTAAAGCCTAAACCCTATAAGGCCTGAAGCAGTTAAGGGTTTCGGGTTGATATTTGATAGTGAATTTCCCCTGTTGTCTGTTGTGAGATAAGGGACCCTATTTCAACGATGATTTTTTTGCGGCTTTACAGTACTACCCAGCTGAACAATTCGAACACCTTGCCTCCCCCATTTCCCTCAGAAACAATCCTAATGTGGAACACTCAGGGTTGCCAGGACTCTTAGTCATGTAATGGCAAGAATCTTTCAGTAATTAGCTGTCTCAGGCTTCCCCTAAATCCTAGAGCCTAAGCTCTTGACACTGGAGAAAAAGGCCCGAAATAAAATCCCCACAAGTTGGGTCAAGCCCCCCCCCCCGCCAAACAGCAATTCCACATGGTAGGTTGGCGAAATTATGATTTCTTCATGGGTCCCAACTACTGTTGATGGAGGAAATCTTGCACCACCTTAGGTCCTTAAAGTCCTAGGAGTTACTGTACTTTAGGGCCCCTAGGTGGTGCAAGATTTCATCCATCAACAGTATAATCGGGCCTGGCACGTAAGATGGTTGAAGGATACCAGAATGGGTGGTTGTCAAAATTGTGGTCCCCTTTTGGGTACCCTAAATATTAGGGGCCGTATTATAATAGGGATCCCAAAAGGGACCATAATTTTAACAACCACCCGAATGGAAGCTCCCCATTCCCGATGTTGTAATGGGATCATCCGCCCGGAGCCCTAAATCCTAAGCTAGGCTTAGGGTTTAGGGTTTGTTTAGGGCTGGGGGTTCTAGGGTTTTAGGGTTTAGGGTTCTAGGGTCTAGGGTTTAGGGACCCTGAACCGCAGGGCATTCTTTTAAGGTTCTAGAGGTCTGGGCAAGCACAGACTCAGAGGTTTCTTGCCTAAGCACTTCGTAGCTGTAAATATAGTATGCCCTTACAGTCTATACTTAAATCCTAACACCCAAGCACCAAAGCCAAAATCAGCCGTAAATTTAGGCCGTTAGGGCTTTTAGCGTTTAGTGTTTTTTAGGATCTTCGAGGTTTAGGCTTTAGGTCTTTATGGTGTAGGGTTTGGGGTTAGGAGACGCAACTATCGTAATCCTACTTGGAGAGAGGATGGAGTGGAGATGGCAAAGGCAACTTGGTTTAGGGTTTTCAGGTTTTAGGG
>CAJNIZ010002847.1:103179-118104 GCA_905231905.1 Symbiodinium pilosum | reverse complement strand
AGTAGTAGTAGTAGTAGTAAGAAAAGTAATCATAATGATAATAGTGATCCACCCAAACCTTTGTATATTTCCTAGCTTTCCGGGCATAAGGTAGCGCATTGTCGAGTTTTACATTTCTAGTTCCGTGCTTAGGGTTAGGGGTCGTCCGTTTTGTTTGCTCCGAGTTTGGGGCTGCGGGCTAAGGCGATGGTTGAGGGTTTAGAGTAGCTTGGAGCTTGGGGGCCGGGCGATGGTGTAGAAAGAACATGGGGAGCATGAGAGTATGTACAGATGAGATGGAAACTATGCGAGGATTTTGCAGGGCACATGGGGTCTTTTGTATCATAAATTAAGGAGGGCTCTTAGCATAGGGTTTTGGGCATCCCTTTCCAGGGCCAATTAATTCTTGCAAGGTAACCTTCTCTTTGCACCACAAGATCTTTAAGGGTGCCGGTACTGATAATTTCGAGACTTCAGGGCTAAGGGGAATCAAAGGGAGTTCCTCCAAAAAAGTACCCTTCAGGCACCCTTGACACGCGCATCCCCAAACCAACGGCGCGAGGTTCCAGCACAATGAGACGCACCATAGCCTCAGGGTACATGGCAACTTAGGGTCCAGGATGTAGCTTGAGGCCAGATGCGCTAGCAGGTTGAGTTTGATGAATTCATTGATTCATGAGTGTGGCTGTACACTTATAACATAGTAGTTTCCATTTCATTTTCCATTATCCCAATGTAACCATGTATCCCAATATAACAGAGCATGAGCGGACAGTAGCACAAAAGTATGGATACGAAGCTCGTGCGTGGGTTTCATTGGGATGCTGCCGCTCGCATGGCACAAGGCAGGGCTTTGTCATTGGGAGTTGCCTGTACATACGCTTGCAAGCTTACAGCATGGACAAGCAAGTTAATGACTCTTCTTGAGAAGTGGCAAATTTACGACAAAACCTAGTTGCCTAGTTGCACCCAGCCTCCACTTGAATTATCCATTTTCTTTCCCATTTTCACCATGATCGTAGATTATTTGGCACCTACGTCTGCCTACATGGTGCGGATTTGGATGGGCAGCGATGGATGGAATGTTGCCAGACTTACTCGGGGTGGAAATGTTAGAGCACAGGTTCCCCCAAATATGCACGTATTAGGCTTCAACACGGGTGAAATCGCATCTTTGGCTGTTCTTGGCGATGCTGGCAACACTCGTGTGCAAAGTCAGCAATGCAGCAGCAGGACACATGAACATTTAGCCAAAGTGTGGAGTCCGAGAGCTACAGCATAGCCAGCTACAGCATAGCCTCCACAGCGGCTGCTTCCGGCCAGACACATGTGTGCAAATCTGGACCATGCTGGGCCGGGCACGACAGACTTGTGGAAGGCATCCCCCTGCAGACAGCTTCAGTGCTTGCTTCTAAGACTGCTGAGATCCCCAAAGAAGGTTACTATAGGGATAATGGAAAAGAAAATGGAAACTACTATTTAGGGTTTAGGACCCCAATATACCCATTCAAATGGTAGCTTCCATAAACTTGGGGGAGACCCCCAAAATGGACCCGAAACTATCATAATGATTCTCAATTAGGTATTTCCAAAAGGGCACCCGCTTTTTAACACTAATCCCTATAAGTCACCACATAGTCCCAATTTCCATTCTATGTTTCATATTCTTTGCCATCTGATTCTCCATTCTTGGCACCCAAAACCCTAGACCTAGACCCTTCACCCTCTCTGTCTCTCTCTAAGCCTAAAGGTAATGTCCCTAAAGCCCAGATAATCCCCACATAATACTACATAATTCCTCAACCCTTCAAAAAACTGCGAGTGTCCCCAAGGATTGCAGCGGAGGTATGAATTGTGCCGTTGCTGAAGAAAAGTCGAATGATTTATGACCATGTGCGTGTACATCGCAGGATTGAACCACAGTTCACCAGTGCACCCTTCAGGTGATATTCCGAGTACCATCAAGGGATCCCCTTGCTGTGAACCAATTCTTGTGAGTCTGAGCCCTACAGATGACTGGATACCAGAAGTTGGCACTGCCTAGACCCGTGAATGAACAGCCTCGCCGGGGTCCAGCAAGCGGTGCCACGTCTCCTGCATGAGGCATGCTGCTGCTTCAAGGCGTAGGCAAACAGGTCTCGGGGCCTGTATGAGGGAAGATGGCATGTTGTGAAAGGGAAGGGATGTAAATGCAATAGCTACTTCAACATACTGGACAGCTAAATCTCTATTCCACCTGGGGGCTTCTAGCGTTTCTGGCAGCATACCATGCTTGGCATGCTGGCTGAACTGCAGACTGATCCACATGGCTACACCTGTTATCAGTTCTCAAGGCACATGCAGATGCACTTGGGAGCTCAGGAAGCAACCCACGAAACATCAATATTTGGACGTCTCTACTCCCAAGACAAATGGCACCGTGTTCTGAACTGCAACTGTCCGAGCAATGGATAAGCCCATGTGACCTCCTAAGCCTGTTGACAAAGGTGGCGAGAAGGTTCTGTCCTGCTTTTGTCTCAAACCAGCCTGATTTTATCTTCGGAATATTCCCGAACTACCCCAGAGTCCCATCTCCTACTCAAGCCTACTCCTGCGCCTCCCCCTACTGTTTCGTCGGTGCTTGCGAACATGCCCATTTTGGCAACTTGCACGACGAAAAACTCCACTACCACGAAAATTACCACCACTGCCTAAATTGTGTTTCCCGGCCTCCGGTCCCCAGTCTATTTGGCGCCCATCAAAGCGGCCATGCCTGGGAATGTCAGGTGGAAAAGTACATATACTGTTGAATATGTTCAAAGTATACTTCGGCTCATACTTGCAACAGTTCTATACCGCACAATATGACTATGCATAACTACTCGGGGAAGTAGTTGCGCATGCGTGGGGGCAATGACGACAATTGCGGTAGTCCGTGGCGCTTCGGAAAGGCATAACTACCAATGGTTGCCGGACGTTAGCTTCAACGGGTCCATACGGAGAATGTCTGCAGCGCATCTCAATCTCAATGTATGAATGATGGTCGCCTTTTCCACGTCAGCTGACTCTAAATATCCACCTTTCGAATCCCCCTTTCCCACGCTGCCATCCAATGGCAGGACTGTACATGGGCAATCTTTTGAAGACGCATCTGCTCGATAGGTCTGCCCATCGCCTGAAGAGCGCCAGCCCTCCTGAAAAGCCCGCGCCGATGTTCGAAGCAGCCGCTCAAAGCGCTGGGAGACTGGCACTTGCACTGTGACAGCAGGCTCTGCAGAGTCTTTGCAAGGATCTGGGAAACTTATCTGGGTGGCCTGTAGAAACAAACAGCCCCTGCCCCTCGAGAAGTAGGGAGGCAAAGGAATCCCAGTTCGCTTCTGCCATGCGCCCGCAGCTGTGTTGAACAGCGGCTTCTCCTCGTTGACGATTGGAGTGCCCAGGGTTTCTGCGCAGTGCTGTCGCAGCTGGTGATGTCGCCCAGTGATGGGAACAAGCCGAAGCTCTGACAAATTACCATAATGAGGGCAGGGAACAACCTGGGTTGCTGTTAAGGAACTTAAAATAAGTTACCATAATGGGTATATACAGTAAATAATAGGGTTTCCTTTCCCCAATATAGTAAGTTAAATTAAGTTCATTAACAGCAACCCAGCAACCTGAAGGACTTCTAGCTCTGTCGTTGCCTCCTCTCCTTCGACTGGAGCTGAGATTTGCAAGCGTTCTCCGGGCTGCGCAGGGCAGCCACAGACCTCAGCTTTTGTGGCCCCACCCAAGGTTGCCCAAACCCTGAGAGAAATGAATGTAGTTGGGAACAGGTCTCCGTCATGTTCATCTAGTTCGAGTCCATGCAAGGCGCCATGAGGAGCCCGAAACATCTGCACAGCCTGCTTGGTTCCTCCCATTAGCTGCGTAGTCATCTGCACCTGATAGTTCCACGCTACCTCTAGGTGCAGTCACGAGGCGATCGCGCGATACTCTTTCTTCACCCGTCGGTTCTCAAACGCTGCTTTGATGCTGCCTCATGAAAGGAGGAAGGCACAGTCATGCTGTTCTGAAAGGAAAAGGTCCAGGGCCACATGGTGTTAGTGCGGCAGTAAATAATTTTGATCATGCCTTTGCCCATGTTCTTGACGAAGCCGATTTCCTACATCCCCACTTCCACCACCTCCTGGGAAGAGGCTCCAAGTAAGGCCTATATGGGCTTTCATAGTACGGCTTAGTAGCTGAAGCCATGCCACGCATTGCTTCCTGGCTTGTCGCGACCACCACTGGGCCTGCAACACGGAAGTCCAAGCGATGGCAGGCTCGAGGACCTTTGCCTTTGCAAGGAAATGAAGCAGGCGTCATCAGGGACTCTAGGCTAGGGACATGCAGGTACTGGAAAGGGATTGTGGGGTTCCTATCAAGTGGCGGCGAGATAGAGTTCTAGAGTGTGTAAAAACTCAGGACCCTCTGGATTCTACATGTGAGTGCAGCCAAGAGTTTATCTTTGGCTTCGAGGAGCCTCCTCTAGTCCATGCTTTTAAGGTACGTACACAAGGAACGTACTTGCGCCGGCACGCAAACATAAATAGACTGCCGTGTTCTTCCGCGCAGTTTTCCTTGCGACGGCTTCCACGATGCTTGCCGCAAGAGCTTCCAATCTCGCACACGCCTATGGCAAACACATGTCGCAAATACAAACTATTTCTCGCAGATGGCTACTGAAAGCTCTATATATATATACAGATAGAAGCCCTGAAGCCTAAAACCCCAAGCCCCAAACCCTAAATCCTAAACCCTGAATAGTAAAGACTGTCCCATAAATCTTAAATCCTAGACCCTAGAACCAGAGCCCATGCAGAAGATTGTGATGACAGACTAATAAGAATCTTACGGCCACGCTGCAATGACTTCCAGCCAGAGGCGGCCCCACCACTGCCGGAAGGTAGTCCTTTTAGGGTTATAGTCCCCTTTAATATGGCTTTGGGTGCATTATACTAAGAACCCCCATATACCCCATTTTCTAGCTACTTAAGGGGGACTATAGGGGTTGAAGTATGCAAGGGTTTCTGATTTGGGGCCCGAGGATTTGAGGGCTCAGGGTTGAAGATGGCTGAAGGATGTTTCAGGGCGCATGTGATAAAGACCCCGTCCAAATCGAAATGTGTTTTTTCTCAACATAGCGGACTGGAGGGAAGTATAAAGCGATTACAAGAGAATGCTCATGCACTTCTGCGAAACTCTCACACCATCATGAACCATGTAATTAAGTTCTTGCTTTTTATCCTACACACCTGTTCGGACCTGGCAATATGATGAACGACACTCAAAGAAAGCAAGGATTGACCTACACCCTCAGGCAGCCCGATGTTTCGATTCAAAGAAGACCGCTACGCCGCACGTTGAGTACACTCCAATAAGTAACAGACATGGTAATTCAAGAAACTTTTAACACTGGCCGCAGCCTTCACAGTGCCAATTTGGATCTTCATGCACGTTTTTGGCCGTGCATGTCCTCCAGTGTCAGAAGCTTTCCATTGAACCCACAGGGCCGACAGTGAAGGCCTGCTGGTTTGTTCACCTGGTGCGCACCCTCCCCAGAACCTAGAATCCCACGTAGCCGGCCCGTAAATATCTAAAAGGGGTACCAGTCTCTACAATGCTGTTTGACGTGCCATGTCAGTTTGCGGGAGGATAAGCGCTTCGAGCTCAGGCTGTGGTCTGGGATTTCGCGTAGGCATGCTCTGAGTCTCGTGAAGTCGCGCAAAATCTGTTTGCAGCCCTTGTGGAATCTCAGCTCGCATATACCGCAATTCACCACCCCCACCCCAACCTAATCAATCCTTGGGCCATGTACCAGCAATCTCGAATAGGGATAAACTTATATGTTGCACATGTTGCTATCATCACTGAGGAGCGACGGCCCAGCCAGAAACACGACTCTCCCGCAGCAAACGGATTCCTTGGTGGGCGGCTTGTGGGAATTTCTAAGAAGGCTTAAGGTTGGATGTGTGACGAAAGCTGCTGTTGTCGCATTCCGCGCCCCGTCACCTCTGTTGCATACCCCTAGACATGCCATCATGCTACATACCATGTGTCGTGCTCATTGAAGCTTTCTGTGAAACACCAAGTTTGCGGGGAGTGTCGCGCAAACCGCTCTCTGTTTACACATCCCATGCGATAGGATGTGCAACGGGTGTGGGACCTGGGCCTGTTACAAGCCAATCATTTTGGCACACACCCATTTTTGCAAAGATACACCTTTAAATGTGTGTGTTTTGTGGGTCCCTGTGTGTTTAAGAAACTTGCTCAGGCTTAAAAAGCTTCGTGCCTCTTAAGATTCTTAACATCCCCTGGGTTGCAAAAGCCATTACCTACCACAAAGGTGGAGAATGACAAGCAAGGAGATCTTCAGGGGCCCTAGTCATGCGGATTTCATGAAAGGCCAATACGTGGGGGTCATCTTATTGAACTTCAACAGCAAAAGCCCACGCCAGCAAAAATCCGTACTCTGCAGCTGTGCGTCTAGCTTCCAAGCGATCGGATTTTGCGTTGAAGGTCCGCAGCACAGCCTGCTTGGTCAGCTAAAAGTGCGGGGGCTGCGTACTCCGAATGTGAGCTGACTTTTTTGGATTGCAGCGACTCTTCCAGGCCTTTCCCCTCTTCGGGCCCCTTTAGACACCTACTACAAACACCCCCTGCAGGGAAGAGGACCCCTCTGCTTAGTCTAAGGGGCATGTGATTGCATGTTTGGGCTTTTAAAGGACAATTTCTCACCAATGTCATATTGATCTGGAAAAACGCTTTGTGAATAAGACCCTCTGATCTCCGGACGTCCGCTGTTGCTTCCAACACAGTAGGACGACGCCGGACGACGGCTCTGATTTAGGGCATCCCCAACATACCCTCTAGGCCGCAGAAGTTCCAAACCAATACCTACCAATACTGGAGAATCAAGTGGAAAAGACAGTGGAACATGAAATGGGCACTTGGATTATACAAGGGTTTAAGGCATAATTACCCACATTATGGTCCCGGATTCCTCCACGTCTGGAATGAAGGCATCCACACTTCCGAGGCAGGCTGTCAGCTGACTCCCTGGTGGCGGCGCAAGTGCATCATGGCTACGTTCTTCGCTGCCATTCACCAGCACCTCAGGGGTGGGGCTCTCAAATCCTTGCCACTTTGGGGATCTGTAACGTTTAAGAGGGGATTTGAATGGTCCTTCTGCAGGATTATGGAGTGGCTGTTGTGTGAGACTCCTCAAGATTTCTTGCAAGGTGTAGCAAACCCAGCAACAAAACGTTACCCAACGAAGCTGAAAGTGATGGGCCCGCCCTGGGATGAAATGAGCTATTGTTACTATTTTTACTACAACTCTTAGGGCACACTGATGCTCACAAGTCCCCATCACTGCTGCTGCTTTCACGGATTCGTAGGGTTCCCAAGGGCAATTATTTTTCAGTTTCCATCTCATCTTCCATTTTCTTGTGCATTTGATTCTCTATTACTGGGACCCTCAACCCTCTGCAATTCATTTGAAAACCCCTTGCTTATCTAGTCACATGGCCCTGGCGTAGGGCTTTGCGGGCTGCTTTGACTGTGCAGAGCTCTGGGAAGCAAACTGCCACGACGTGGTGGAGGAAAACGACATCCCCACGGTGGAACTGCGCCCGTGCCTGCAAGGAGGAATCAGATAGCTGTGAGGGCTGTGTGTGGACCCTTTGATGCTGCAATTTTACGAGGGATCGCACCCTGCGGTTGATCTTGGTTGTCAGACTTTCCTTTAAAAAATGTGCCCTGCGCTTCTGTGCCCTGCTGCACCCCGAAAGGGCCCCCACGCGCCAATCCATCCGCGTTTGCACGGGAACCATGTAGAGTGACATGTTAGCTTGAAGTAAAGACCCGTCGGACCCTACAAGGTCATGCAGGCTTGTGTGAGACTGTATCGGGTTTAGGGCCTAGGGCCAAGGGGATATTACCCAAAGAACAGAGACTCTAAATCGACAAGAAAATGGACATGAAATGGAAACTGGGCTTGACCTCAATTTACCCCTATAATATCGCAGCTTCAATTTCTTTGCCATTATCCGGTTTTAAGCCCTATAAGCCTTCTCCAGCAGCTCTTCAGTCATGGTCACCTGCGCCATGTCTGTTCAGAATTCGTCTTCCTTAACTCTACACTCTACACCTCAAAAAACCTCATGATATAGAAAAGCGGTTCGACTATGGATAGCATTCCTTGGTAATCCTTGTGAGGCTACAAGACACATGTCTAAACAGCTGAATTGACATCCTCGCTGTGCTTCCGGCACCCATAAGAATCCCTACAATACTTCCCGTGGTTATCATATGTTATCATTGGAAACCGTTGACAACACCATTGAAGTGCAGTGGCACTCAGTCCACAAGAAGAGCGCAAACCTCCAAAGCAAGTGAACTCAGTCCTGCGGTGGAAGGTTCTTCTTTCTACAAAAGCTATCATGACTACAATCAGAAGGATATCTTACAGTCGTTTGGTTAGTAGCCCCATTACAGAAAATGCTGCTTTAGTCTTTTTTACTGTCTTCATCTGTCATCTTGTGCGTCCCTGCCTTTTGTTTCGGGGATGTAGCTGGATTTGGCCGACCAGCTCATCTCGAAACCGTTCAGCTCTTCTTGTGGGATTGGGACCGTTCTTTTACCTACTCTCACTGGTGGTTCGTGATTTGGGAATACGGGACTATTATCCCTTATCAATATATTCCTCTATTCCCTAACAACTCCAGTAGGTACTTTTGAGGTCCAGGTCTCGTGACCTGCCTCATCATGGCGCTGCTCCAGGGAACACCACTGCTCTGACACAGACATTTCGGCGCCACCAATCACCCCCATGCCTGGATTCTCGGGCAAAAAGTTAGTTTAGGGTTTAGGGTCAGCTTTACTTTCCAACTCTTAGGAAGGGATGTGACGGGAAACTGGGAGTCATAGGTCAAGGACTTCCAGGACAACATTTAGGTAGAAATGCTGGCGTCAAACCTGGATATATCAATCCTGTAAAGGTACGTGCGGATAAAATGGACAGTTCCACGGTTCCACGGGTCACGCTTTTGTGGCCCAAAAAATGCCCAAAAGATGAGGCAGCGAAACTTCTCTACAGCATACCCGGATTATGGTCAGTCTCATAAAAAGCGTGAGATAATCCCTGTCAGCGTTAACTTGCAGGCCAGTTTCTAACTTGCCATACGTGAGGCTGTCATTCATTCAGACGCTGTCGTAGCTTCCATACACGTTAGTCTAAGTGGGGCCAACAAGATCAAGCGTAATAGTGCCCTTGGACCTTCCTGGATATTCCCGGGATGCGCTGCGGACCGAGGCATACACTCTAAATTGAATTATGAGACTCCGCAGGGCTCCAGCAAATTGAAGCTACGAGATGATGACATACATGCATGCGTATTAGAAGCCGCTCGCTGATTCTCACAGAAATCAGCATGGCATCTTCGCTGTGGAAGCACATGGTGGTAAGTGTTTTGGCTCTTTCAGGCGGCAAAGGAGCGCAAGGCTTCTCCGATACTCGACCAGACCGGACATGACAAAATCTGATCGTTGCCAAGGAAACATCCAACAACGTCCCTCATCTAGCCTCGATAACTCAGGACACGATTACGGCGGGCTCTTATAAAGCATTTTCGCCACCCTCCCAGCATATTAGGCTTCTTCTGCCAAGGATTCCTGAATGACCCGCCAAAAGCAGAACCCCAGAAACTGCCTGTGTCCATCTCGCACCAGCCGCCGCATGCAAAGCTGCGTATCCATGGCTGCACTTGGGAGGTTCTCAAAAAGTGGGCCCCACAGCGGTTCCTACAATGGACTCGCTATTCCACGAATCTTGACTCCCCAAAATCCGTCAGTGCACAGTCATTCAGCGAAGTCTCATGCTGTGGTGCTTCCACATATTGGGCCTGTTCTACGGGGTCGCTAACTGGGAGCTGGTTTTTGTTGTGGCGAAGGGTGCTGTTTCAGATTGCAAGGTCTCTGACATGAACCCATTCGATGCACAAGTTGAACACATGGGCTGAGGGATTGTCTGGAGGGCCACTGCGTTGTGTGTCCGCACAAGCCCCCAACCTCCACACAAGCATTGGAAGTCATGATAATGCAGGAGGCATCTGTCATCTGTTGCGTGAATTACATAATCAAGTATAATGAGCTGAATCGGACATCTCTGATGGCGGTGCATCATTCAAGCAGGGCCCAGAAGCTAGCGGGCAAGCGACCCTACTTCAAATGCAAAGGCTGCGAGGCCATCTGACATTGCAACTTAAATCTGGCTTCGTCAGAGCCCATGCGAGCAAAGTAACGCGACACTTGCTCTCATGCTGGCTGGGGCCACAACTTGCCATCGACCAGAATGGTATCATCTTCAATTCGGCCTTTGGCGACCTGCAAAGAAGCTTTCCTAGCGAGTCTAATATCTCTCTTGCAGGGGCTGGCAGCCTCAAGAAAGTTCTGGGCTCAGCTGCAATTTCAAACAGATGGCTACTAGTATTATTGCGATTATGATTATTCTTCGTATTATATGATTGTCACTATGATGTTTCATACTTTTATTACTCTTCCTACTTCTTTTACAATCATTACTACTGTTAGTGCTGTTACTGACTATTATTATTACTCCTGTCTACTAATGTTCTTGCCATTTCAAACAGATTGCTGGATGTGGCCAGCCCCCGCCTTCGAGGATCCATGCCCTGGCTGGTCATGGCATTACACTCTGAGCTATAGTCTAAACTCCTGAAAGGGGGGTTATATAGGGTTAAGGGTTGGGGAGTATAGAGGGGATTATATAAGAGAGTACTATAGGTCTCATTACGGGAGATACTAGGGGTTTAGAATATTAGAGAGCAGCGGACACAGGCCACGAGCGCGAACTTTTGACCGAAAGACGAAGACCTCCTTTTCGAGCCTTTTGCAGCACCCGCAGCTGACAGCTCCGTGCCCCGAAGCACCAGGACCAGGTTCCCGTCTCTACGCTTTGGCTGGTCCTGCAGGATGCTCACGATGGTTCGAAGATTCCTTTACGAAGTGCTTGCACGGAGCCGATCCTGAAACTGACCCTCCCCAACCCTGCAACCTCCGAATAACTCACGCAAAGAAGCAAACTCAAGAAGCGCTGAATTCAACACTGTGCGTGTCTTATGCGGCTTGGGGACAAAATGACGAGTTTTGTTACCTGTGAGGTCACCTCGAGGGTGGCGCAAAATTAGCTTGCTGAGGAGAACTGTGACTTTAGGGGCAGCTGGGCCTGTCCTGAAGCCTTGCATTGAAGCTTCGCAGGCCGCTGCGGCAAACTCCTAAAAAGCAGCCGGTCAAGCTCTTTGCTAAGAACCCTTTGAATCCCTGTGAATCCGCCTGCATCACATGCCAGGGTATACCCAGTCAAGAAATCTCAAGCACTAGTACCGCATCGCCATAGATCTAGCCAAACTCCAATCAATATGGGGTGTTCCAAAAATTAGGCCTCCATTCTTTTTGGAAGGGGTCCCATAAGAAAGGATCATGATCAAATGATAATTTAACATATTTGGGTCTGTATTGCCCGCCCGCCCCCCCCCCCCGTATTTACTGATAATGCCCCGTAAACCCTAGACCCTAACTCCTAACCCCTAAACACATGCGTAGTTTCCGTTTGATTTTCCATTCCCCGTACGAACAACCTTAAACAAGCCCGACTTCCTGGTGGTTAGTAGGGAGTAAAGACATACATTATATAGGGATTGCGTTCCCGTAGTCATTCCTTGCTAACCACCAGTAAGATGAAAGGCGGCCGAGTCGCTGCTGCGGACTTGTGCAACTTCACTGCGCGAGGCTGGCCCTGCATCCCTCCTGTACAGAGACAGAGGTCCTGTAACCCCAATCACCTACAGTTTAGTAGTAAGTACCGCTTAATTCATGGGTAGAACATTGGTAGCACACATAGAAAGGTAGGCAATTGGGGTAATAGGATACTCGTTTTAGCCAATGAGGGTTCAGGGATTAGGGCTTCTTGTGCCAAAGCCCTAGACCCGGGTTCATGGTTTAGAGCTTTAGGTCTTGAGGTCTCTGTGTGTGTGTGTGCGTGTGTGCTAATTGCCAAGTTGGGGTTCAGAGCTCCACAACAAGAAGACGTAGACCGAACACCTGAGAATCAGCAACACGGGCTAACCAGCGACAGCTCCACAAGCTGTAGGGATTCTGTAGTAATTACTCCACATGGCAGCTATACTGAAAGTGTAGTCGTGGATGTTTGTGCGGAGTTTCTGGGGGCTACAGACGTCGCATGAAAAATTCTGCCCAACAATGCCAAAGTTGCTCAAAAGCTGCTGCGAAAGCTGCCACTTGCTCCCCAAACCTTGCGCAAAGACTTTTAGGGTTGGTTTAGAGGCCTCCGGAGCTTTGTGTCTGTTTTGCGAGCCTAGGGCTTGAGAGGAAAGGTGCTAGGTTCGAGCTTGTGGAAGGCAGAAGCCACGTGCCGTCTAAGACGGTATAACTTGTCCGTGATTCAGCCTAGAGGAGATGCGGAAGCTGACGCTGAAGGGGATCGTGAATGCCACACCCCGGCCACGGACTGTCGAATCTACTAACCTTGTGCCGGTCGATACAAACTCAATGACTCTTGGCCAAAAAATAGGACAAAGGGTGGGATAATGTGGAGAGCACGTCAGTTCATCAAGAAAGCGTCTACTCGGCGGGGAGGAAATGGATCCCGTATAGCACCCATGGCAGAATGACTCTGCAGTGGTTATAGTGCATAATCGCTTTATGGTCACTCCCCTGACCCCCGCTAGTATCCCTATACTAGCCTTCAAGCACCAGGGATCCGCCAAGTAGCTGCATGCTTGAAGAGCAGCCAAATGGGTAAAACCATCTCCAGACAGGTTCAAGAGCAGCTGCAGGCTTTGCTCCCACCTTATATCGAGATATAGGAATCCAGGTAAATTAATGGAGAGTGTGGGAGCAAATCTAGGCACTGCTATAGGCGATAAACAGGGATCCCTCCCAGTATGTCCAAGCTGCTGTGAGGCCTTGCTCAGGCTACCCAGCAAGGTGTTGAAGCCTGAGCTGCATGCTTTTCAGAGGAAGCTCTTTGCATCGCCCTTGAGAACTCAAGTCTGTTGAATGACAGGACTCCGCCAAGAATGGGAACATCAATAGTGAGCCTGAGGCATCACACGTCCCACCGCCCTCCTGGCTGCACTGCTGGCCAGGAACTCACAAGCGATGGCTTTGATGAAAGCTTCAACCTTGGCTGCATGGTAAAGTGCAAGAAGTGTGTTTGGTTGCCAGCAATTCCTGGCATGTGAGGTAAATCCAAAACAATATAATCCCAATATAACCCCAATATATTTACCCTTATTATGATATAGGAGTTTCCATTTTCTTGTCCATTATAACATAATCTTATGCCTGAGCACAGGCGCTGCTCGTCTGGAAAACGCACATTTAAATGAAGATGCATGTCGCAGGAGTCAGACACAAAACAGATCAAACGCATGGAGTGTAGCGAGAAATTGTAATGAACCCTCCCATCATGCCCACGGTACATCTCATGACCTATCCCCTAACCACAATCTGAAAATCTCTGCAACAAGGGACATGAAGTCCACCATCATCTGGATTGCTTTTTCCCATTCCCCGCTGATCTCACATGCCATGAGTGCGGCACTGATGCTCACGTCGCTGGGAGGCAGGCTCGCTCCGCGCATGTCATGGAGGACTTGAATCCTTATTTTTTGCAACACCATGCTATCATGGCACGCAGGGTACCTTCAAAAGATTCGCGTCATCGCTAGCATTTTTGAATTTGAGATCTCTTTTACCTCGGTAGCAGTCATCTTCGACATGCAAGGCCCGTGGCCGATGGCATGTCCCTAAACACCAGCGTGTTGCAAGGCCAACTCTGGAATCATTGGCTATGACGCGCATTCTGTCTTTGATCACTGTTGTCTTCGTCGGCGGCTATTCTGCCCAAGCCTGTCCTACCATAAATGGGAGCGAGCTTGTATTGCATGACCCTACATTCCTGAAATGGAATGACACTTTCATGCACTGATGCTCATGAAGGAACTGTGCTTCTCTCAATCGAACATACTGGCGTGCAAACTGGTCGCGCGAGGTCCCACCGATCTGTTTTCTCACAGGCGCTGATTGTGGCGTTGTAGCCTGCAAAATGCAAAGGTTCTGCTGGTACGTGCCCATTTCAGTACTGCCTCACTCTTTGACTTCTCGGAGCCTCAATTCTTTACAAGATCTTCCCTATGCTTGGAACAGCGGCTTCAGGCATAAACTGTATCAGCACTATAAGGAGAAGGTGCGGGAACATCTGGGCTCATGCGACCGAGTCTGTAGGACCCCTTTCATGCCCTAAGACCATGGACCTCAAAAAGGCCCGCTGAAGACTACTGCTCTTCTAGACAGGGCCTGTATGGGGGTCGTTGTTGAAATTCCTGACTTCAGCTGAGTACATGCTCTGCGTGCCACAGGTGCAAAGCCTACCTCTTAACCCCACACCCCACACGAGACATCCTTAGTACCTCCAAATGTCACTGTAAACCGAAAAGCCTTAACGTTCATCTCTCATATGCAATCCTAGGAGCTGATCTCATCTGCGACAACCTTGTGCCTGATGGCAGGCAAATCTGTTTCAGGTTTCCAAACGAAGCCTAAAACCTTAAACCCTAAACCCCAAGGCCTGAATCCTAAGCCCTAACCCCCATATTACCCTTATATATCCATATGTAACCCTAATAATGGGGTTTATAGGCCCTACACGGGATCACATAGCGAAAGCCTCAAGATGGTCACATTTATGGGAGGTGCTGGGCTTTCCAGGGGGAACGCAGGCATTTTGCGCTTAAAAGCTTCTCAAAGGTATGGGCCCTACTTTCGCAGAGCGCACATCACTACTACTACTACTACTACTACTACTACTAGCCGCCCCCCGCCTACCAACTATGTTCCCTT
>CAJNIZ010002847.1:74929-96958 GCA_905231905.1 Symbiodinium pilosum | reverse complement strand
GGGGGGGGGGGAACTTTATTAATACGAAGTCAACATTAGGAGCTATGCCAACTTAATACTGTTGTCGTGTTCAGGAAGGCTTCTGTCGCCATTGCTTGCCACTACCAGTACTGGCCTCAGCAGTAATAGGGTGGTCATCGCTGATAATTAGCTTGCCGAATAGCAGCTGGCCCTTTCTCACAGTGGTTGAAAATTTAGCTGTCATCGCTGTGCCGGCACTAAAGAAGACTTCGGCTAGGCCCCCACCTTTTGAAAATGACAGGTCTATGCAAAAGTGTCTCGAAGTGATACCTATCAAGTTCTTAGCCTGGGCACTACTTTGATTACAATCTCTGTGCATTTCCTATACATCCCCAGGTCCCCTCAAGGCCTCCTATTTTGAGAAACCTCCCATGCACGCAGTCCCAGGCCTGGTTGACGTGATAGAAAGGAAAACCTTGGAAACGTCATGGAGAAGGCTTGAGTTATATAGAGATTCTATACGGATAATGAATGAAAAGAAAATGGAATTTACCAGATTGTAAAAGAATATATACACATATAGAGGGGCAATTCATCTTGCATTTAATTGTCCGTCTGCTTTTGCATTGTTTTCCACTATGCGGCTCTATAGTATCCCTGGATACCCCTATATAATCCCAAATAACCCCTATATACATATATAAACAATGTATTCTTGCAGAAAGAACAGAACCACAAGCAGTCAGAACGAGCATGAAGATAGCATGAGGAGGACAAGCGGCAGTAAGAACACTACTTGAACAGAATGAGTGGCGCTGAAGGATGGTCATCTTGCATGCTACACCATGGAACTAGTGTTCGCACACTATGAACACCCTAAAACCCTAAACCGACTCACAGGCCATGGCATGGGTCAAAAAGAACGAAGTTCACCATGAACATGGGCACGGACACCTCAGGTTTTCCAGCGCAAGTAGGGCTTTGATGGGTTGGTCTTGCCTTCAATCCGTGAGGCTCAGTGAGGGCAGCAACTCAGTCTGCGACGATGAGCGAGAAAACTAGGTTGGCCTCCCGGTCAGAGCAGACAGAATCCACCCTCCCAAAACTACGTAGAACGGAACCTGACGTAGGCCCTGTTTTAATGGACAGTAGTCTACATTTGTCCCCTCCCGCCTCGCTCTAGGGGAAGGGCCAGTGCTATTTTACGGGAGGTGGATTTCCTGAGCTGCTTAACTCCGACCGCTCTGCCCCTGGGATGTCCCTGGCCCGGCAATACTACTGGTTGTTACAGGCGCTGCAGCACTTTGCGCTCAGCTGGCCGGGACAATAACCTTTTTTGCTAAACCCAATCCCCTATAAAGCCCTTACAACCCTAAATCCGTAAACTTACCCCCTAAGCCCGTAAACTCCTACATCCCCTAAACCCTAGCCCCCTAAAACTCCTAAAGCCTGAATCCCTAAACCTTAAACTCCTAAACACTGAATCCCCTAAACCCTAAGTCCCTAAAACTCCTAAAGCTTGAATCCCTAAACCTTAAACCCCTAAATCCCTAAATCCCTTAAACCCTAAGTCCCTAAACCCTGCAGTGTGCAGCTGAGAGCCGGGCCAGGCTCTGCAAATTGACCCAGCCACCCAGGCCCTGGCCCACTGGGTTGCTGTTAAGGAACTTAATTTAAGTTACCATACTGGGGGAACCATATTAATTACTATATATATATACCCATTATGGTAACCCTAAACCCTATAGAACCCCATTATGGTAGTTTCCATTTTCTTTTCCATTACCCCTATATATACCCATTATGGTAACTTAATTTAAGTTCCTTAACAGCAACCCAGCCGGCTGAAGCAGGGCTTTACTCTGACGTCTTCATGTTTAGGGTTTTGGGGCTATAGTCCCCCTTAAGGAGATAGAATATGGTTTTGGGTATATTTTAGTAAGATCCCCATAGAAGCCATATTCTATCTACTTAAGGGGGATTATACTTCTTTATATTTAGGGTTTAGGATTTAGGGTCTAGGGTTTAGGACGTAGGGGTTTGGGGTTTAGGCTTTTTCTGTTTTGGCCTGCCATTTGTAGATTTGGGGGCTGAAGATTTTGGCCCCAAAGCCCTAAGACAAAACAACTCAAGTCAAGAAGCCAGTTGATGGGTTTTTGACACAAACAAACATTGATTTCCCTAAACGGTGCTTTTTGAACCATCTTTCAGACACCATCAACCCAAAATCACAACTCCCATTTGCAAAGCCGCAAAATGCTACCAAGGACGTCTTGGTCGTCACTGACGGGGAGGTGGGCGAGGGTTTTGTGCAGGGGTTTCAAGGACCAAACCGCATAGTCCCCCTTTGCAACGCTCTAACCCTCATTGAAAGTCCCCATGACCCCAAACATACTCGTGTCCTTATAACCAGCTATAACATCGATCGAAGGAAACTAAATCCACGCGTCCTACCCGAGTTGGCACCCCAAAAGCCTAAAACCAAAAACCTAAATCCTTAGCCACAGACCGGGTTAAGGTTTAGGGTTTAGGATTTACGGGTTAGGGGCAGGGGTTAGAGGGTGTGTTGTCTGAACTCATGGTATCCCTTAATTTAATAACCCTATAATAGTCTCCTATATAATCCACTATCTAACCCCCTAAACCCTAAACCCTACATAATTCTCTACATAACCCCCCTAAACCCTAAACCCTACATAATTCTCTATACCACCCCCCCCTTTAAGGAGTTTAGACTATCGCTCGTCTGCCAAAGGCTTCCGGAGTGAACCCCTGGCCTGGTACCGTTGCAATGGAAGGGTTTGAGTTGGTTCAGGGTTTAGGGTTTCTGGGGGTTTAGGGTTTTAGGGATTTAGGGTTTTGGGGATTTAGGGTCTTGGGATTTAGGTTGGGTCCTGCCCCCACCCCACCCATTAACAGTCTATAATGGGTGTCAAATATTAAGGGCGCTATATAGTTAAAATATGAATATTATCCAAGTGCTAATGAGTGGCGGCGGTACCCAAAAGAGACATGAACGAACATTGTGCAACTGTCAGTGAGTGGGGTCCAGGACTGGGGGAGCAAGATTGCACTTATGGAGTTCGGGCAAGGCTGTTGCTGATTGTTGATGCCCAGGTAGTGGTGGAGAAAGAGACAGGGGCAGGGCGGAGTCCATGCAGGTGCCCATTATTTGCAACACCCTTTTCTAGAATCTTGTTTCCCAAGTGCCCCACAAGCCTCAAGTGTCCCAAGTGTTGGTTGGTAGGATGGGGCAACCACCTGAGTTTGACGTCGTAAAACTTATACTATGATGCTTTGAGAACCCTTCCACGCAAGTCGCCTCTGCATCGCCTGTCCAGGAGACCCGCTGGGAAGACAGCTTTGTGTACCTCAGCGTGGCACCCTACATTGTGAAACGTATCTCATCCTTGATGCTGGATCCCGTCATCTGGATTCCCTGTGAAGTTTACGCGAGCAAGCCGGCACCCGTCGCATGCCGCTGGCTGCAATGGCATGGCAAGAGTCGCTGAGCTGCCAGCTGAAGCAAGGCACACCTCGGCAAACAAACACCGAACCTTTTCTTTGGAATGACGAGAGAGAGAGAGAGAGAGATTCCTACCATAGAGAAGCCTCATGAAAGGCTTGCTGAGCAGTTGGTGGTCCCGTGTTGCATTTTCTACTCTAGAGCCCAACGCAGGTGGTTGCTGAATTTGCAGAAGTCTTGATGTGATAGGAAGCTACTCGGAAAGTTGGACCTTGGGTTGGGTCTTGGAAGCCGATCTCTTTCCCTATCTGCGTGAGGTGAGGCCAGGACGTCAGCGCGATGTCCGTGAGAAACAAAGTAACAAATGGCCGAGCGCCGTATCTTGGCCTGCATGCCAGGCCGAGCTTCCTATGCTTCAGACAGCTAGCTGAAGCCTGCAGCCCGACGTTACGATACAAATTCATGACCCTCAGCACCACACTCATTAGACCTTCCCTTGCCTACATGCTGCTAAACATCTAGACCGCAGTCCCTGAACCTTCTGTTCTCGCTGCCCAGCCTCAAGTAGATGCCGTATAAGAAAACTGTGGGAAGCCGAGCCAGGATCTCCACGATGTAATGGAGGGTCACGAGCTTCTTGTTACTGCCAGCATGAGCTGTAATTCATGGCACCCTTAACTGTGGTCTCTAGTTTTACACATGTAGAAGCAGCCCACCATCACCGTGACACGCAAGCTGCAAACAGCATGCGCGCATGCACCAGATGCGCAAGATGATGTCACTGTGCTTCCTAGCCTAGCAAGGAACAATAAACTTCCTGGAGGCGAACAGGGCGGTGGTGGGCAAACTGACAGCAACACGATCCAAGAGAACCACCGACGAGGCCTTGTACTCAGCAAGCAAGGCAGGCAACGCGAATCCCGACACAATCATATTATCCACCTTATAAACCCCTATATAATCTCAGGTTCCATTTCATGTGACATTTTCTTTTCCATTTTATTCTCCATTATCAGGTACCCCAAACCCTATAACCCCCTAACTGTAATAGGGTATGTGTGGCAGTCCATGCGCCCGAGACGTCCGGATCCTCAACCCGAAAGCCGTAAAAACTAGCTGGTGTGAGACCTTCTGCCTTTTATGCCCATCTGACGAACGATCAAAAGAATAACTGTTGTACTGCTGCCGCTGCTGCGGCTATTGGCATCCTAGCAGCGCGACTGCCACCATCCGTCACAGCCGCCAACACCAGCACCACAAATGCAACAGCCCTACCTCACATGGACCGGCAATACACCCTCTTGCAAGAGTTGCAAGCCAGCAAGTTCTCTAATCGCGTTGGTGTTTTTTGCGAGGGGCGGATCTGTTTGCAAAGTCTAGAAATAATTGTGTGCGGCATCAAGGGGGCAGCCAATTTGACAAATGTTAACACGTGTCTCTTTGTCTGCGCCTTCGGACGAAAGCATCGTCCACCTCGCGAGCTTCTGCATGGCCCACAAATGTAGGCCACATTGAAAACAGCTTAGCTACTTGATTGATTTTGCCCCGCCATGTGTTTCATTACATTTCATTACTGTATTATGATGCAGGCAGTGAGAATCTGGCTGATGTTCAAGCGTAAGCTTCGCACCCATATGTACAGCACGAAGTCCGCAACCCCTGAGCCACAGCAGCCAGAAGACCCAACAGGTATTCCGCATCCCCTTCCTGCTAGAGTAACTTGTGGGCTTCAAATAAAGCTGTTTGAAGCCACTAGATGGGGATCCATGCTTTAGGCTTCCCAGGGCCCTGGCCGAAACCTAGAGAGAGAAACCCGGCGATCAAGGCAATTCCTGCCCATTTCAATGGCTTCGGCACGGTTTCGGGGTGCTTGCTCTCATCAACAGCTGGTGATGTCACTGTTGGTAACTTCTGCGAAAGGATGACTGCAGCGGGAGCAGGCAGAAGTAATGCTGGCAATTGGAACACAAGTCGCAGTATTGATGGCCGCAATATGCAGTGATAGTATGCTAGCCTAGCAACTCAACGCGTCGTGGCCATGTTAGTGACTTGCTGTCGTAGTACCATGTAGTACCTTCTTTAGTGGAACTAGCTTGGACAGCACTGCAACCAGCCACATTTTGAGGACCTCAAGCCCGAAAAATCGCAGCACTCATCTCAACTCCCCCTCAGCCCCCCCCCTCAGCCCCCTTCCCAGATGCATGAAAATCGGCATAGGACCCAAGTCGCGGACCAATGTTTAAAGTGCGCAGCGTTGGCCTGAAGTGTGGCAGCACATCTGTGCAAGTGGGCCGTTAACCATAACCCATGGGAGCCTCTCAACAAAAAAGGGTGCGCTTGAGGCCTTAGGACCATGCAGATACATGGGATAATGAGGAAATCATGGGCCAACGCAGTCCAAATCATAGGGCTTGCATGAGGGACATGTTGAGAAATGCTGTGTACATACAAATTAGATACGCAATACGACATCCCTTTCCAAAGACGCTGATCAAATCTAAGTCATGGTGCCCGACATTACGTTGCCTCAGGCAGCGCTTGATGAGATCGTATCCCATTTGAGGCTTTCGACCGCGTTTTTAAAGGTTTGGTCACAAAGAATAATTCAAGAGTAGCCGAGAAGAGGCACACGTAGGTTCCTTGCAGGTGACGAATCTAAAGCCTGAGCCTTTAAGCCCTTAAGCCTCAAGCGGTTGATCATGCTGAGCTCTTCGCAGCACTTCAAGATGAGGATAAGCTTGGACCAAGAATTCGAAGTGAAACCTGGAGTCTTGGAGGAACTCAATCCTGCTGATTGTTAGTAAGGGAAGTAAGGAAGGGATAAAGTAAACAGAAAGCATTGTGTGCGTGTTATTGGGATGATATGGGAGCTACGATAGGGATCCATTCCTCTATTCCCTGCGAAGAAGCGGCAAGTTGGGGCCTCAATGATTCATGTAGGGATCTGAGGACCCCTTTGAGTGGGCTCCAGGGGGCTTGGGGTTCAGGGGCCTGAATGAGTAGAATGATGCAGAATCAAATTGCCATCGAGGGACCTAAATCATCAGAAAAAGGCCTTGGGTACTTCATGTTACTATGGTTACATGAGGATTAATCAGGGGATACTATTTTGGTATATTTTCAGGCAAGAGCCGGAAAGAAGAGGAACCAGAGTGGCTGCTGATTCTAATAGCAGAATCCTCACGACCACTCCCGAAGGCTTGAAACCTGCAATCCCACGGCGCTGCTACACGCCCGCCCACCCCCAAAACAAGAACAAACGTTCCTTTCTGCGCTTGTCTCGTACTCACATGCGACATTTCTGCTATGGGATGCACATGCGGGTACTACCAGGCCGCACAGGGGTACAATGCACCAAGGCCGGGGCGCAAGAGATGCAATCGATTGTGGCATGTTGCACATGCTAAGCTTTCTGACCTGGGAGCAGCATGGGAATTTCCAAAAATTCAGAGGTTTCTCTGCAGCGAGTGTCCCGATATTCTGTTTGGGACACGGAATTCTGGGAGCATCTCCGGGATCATGATTACGCGACTGGGGTTCAGCGGAGCTTACCCGTGCCTCCCCGGATCTGTCTGGTGTCTCTGAGATCCGTACGCCTCCTTGGCTTGCCAAATCAAAGGAAAGGTGAACATTCACAGCAAGGTAGTGCATGCATTCCAGAAGCAGAGCCATGAATTTGCCAATTGTGCAGCCACGTTGCGCATGGCATTCTCGCCTGGACTCCCCTTGTAGGGGAATGACTCTTCTGGAGGTGCATGAAGGCCACGCCCCATCTGCTTGAATCGGATGAAACTTGCCTCACAAAGGCAGCCCAGTCAACATTCTGCAGCGCTCAAAACTCCACGAAGTCCAACCGCTCCTTTTCGGTGCAGCGCGTACGGTCCGCATTGCCCAAACGGCAGCGCAGCACTCGATGATTCGCCTGCTGTCCCTATGAGTTCGGTGCAAAGTGAAACGCTGTGGCATACCTCCCTTGCGCTTAACCCTGCGCCCCAAAAAACAATAGATCCAGCCCACTAATGGGTTGCTAGCCGTCTTTGTAAACATCTCATACACAAATGCCTAGCACAGCCGAAGCCACTTTTCACATGAGTAGTTTCATGGGCGGCTGAACCAAGTAAGACTGATTTCTTCTTGTCAAGTACTCTATGTATAACTAAACAGAGGCCTTCATCTGACTCTATAACATTGCGAACTATAAGCACCCTATGTGAAATACTACTCACATGTAGATTGGCGCCATCAAGCTGCCCCCGTGCAAGGCATCCAAGGCCTGAGCAAGGCAAACACGTGAGAAGTTTCTCTCAAGACCTGTGGGTTCTATGGGCCATGTCAAGGGCAGGACAGGGATTAGATCATGGAGAGACTCAAGGCCACAGAGGGGTTTCTCACAGCTCAACCTCGATGTTTCACCCCAAGATATTTGAGTCTGTACCATGTCATAACCATTTCAATGACAAATCGCAGCTGCGGCAGCAATCTCAGCCGCAGCAACAGCATGGGATAACGAACGGCCTAGCCTGATTTCATCACCGCGGCTACGATGAGCCGAGCTTCCATGCTTCTGGTACCCTGAATGTTGCGAAGGAATCTGAAAGCATATTTGCAGAGCATGATTTGGCCCTCTACCAGCCATTTTCTTATGAAGCCATGGCCTGTGGCCACAGTTCCTTGGTTCCCCATTGGAATTTAAACATTTCTCAAGACAGGAGCCCACGTCATACTCCCAAGTAATTCAATCCTGGCTACAGGCTAGTTAGAAGGTACCTCAGTACCCCTACTTTTGGAAACCCCAGCTCCTCATCTCCCGATATTCCCTTGAAAGGGTATGACTATTTTCTGGAAAATCCAAGGTGGCCTTCATCTCGGAATCACTGAGCTCAAAGTCAAAGATGGCCGCATCTGAGGCCTGGCAAGACGACAGCAACCGGGGTTGCTGGGGAGATTGGCTAGTTACCCCAATTCCCTCCAAGTATAGGCCCCATCACTATCGTATGACCCTTCCCTTCTAGGATAACCAAGAGAGCTAGATAGTCAAGCAATACAACTGCTCCTCTGCCCTTATAGATGATGTTATAGTCCCCCTTAAGTAGATAGAATATGGCTTTGGGTATATTACAACAAGATCCCCATATACCCCATATTCTATCTACTTAAGGGGGACTAAAAACTTTCCCAAAGGTAATCATATTCATAGTGGTATTAATAGCAACAATAGTAGTAACATTACTTGGCAGGTTGTCCTTAACACGGCCATGCACACCATCCTTTCCGCCATGGTTGTGCGGACTGATCAGTACAGTTCCGCTGACAAGAAGTGGGGGTTTCCCAAAATTAGGGTTACCATTTTGGGGGTCCCTATAATAATCCCCTTATTTTGGGAAACTACTAAGTACAGCAGGGGGGGGTGGTGGGGTGGAGTGGATTTTGATCGTTTCCCATAGCAGCAATGGGGGCGGACCCCAAGATAGACCCCCAAATACGACTGTCCTTATTATCAGGGATCCCAGAGTGGCACCACTAATTTTGGGAAACTCCCATTTGGGTAGGGAAGTCTTCTAAACCCTAAACCCTTCACTGCGAAGGTGGGAGACGCGAGTTTTGCGGATTGGGCGGGACCTAGGATAACCGCAGGGCGAGGCCTGCAAAACTTTGAGAACCATACTAGTGTTGCGACAATAAACATTACTACTACTACTACTACTACTACTACAATTTGGAAAATCTCGGCAAGAAATTTCACATTCAATGCAGAACCCTCAGCCCGAAACCTCCAGAAACTGGGGCTAAGATAGCGATCCTTATCCTATATGCAACCTTAAGGTATGTGGGGAAATCTACAGATGTGTGAATTGCTGGATGGTGGACAGGGAAAATGGGGGCCCCTTGAGGTTCATGTTTTGTGGTTGTTGAAAGAAAAAAGCTCATAATATCCCCCCCAGTTGAGGCCTGGTGTTCTGCCGAGCTCGACTGGAAGGTCAGAAGCCGTCCATGCTGGATAATCCACTTCAGAGCAACCTGCGAGCACAGGGCTTAGCACTGAAAATCGCTATTGCAGTACTCATGTATATGCTCATGTTCTTTAGAAGCTATTGAATCAGCCATTGCTGCGACTGCAAAATCACCCCTTGTTCTAGCTTCGTGCTGGCTGCAGCTGGGCCGCGAGCACCGGCGCTTGGCTTACAAAGATTTGTCCGTGACTTTGGAATCTAGTTGGCCTGTCTACGATCTACGACTTCACAATATGCCCTGATCAAAGAAGTGTCCTGGTAGGTGCTGATGTTGTGGCTGGCCGCAACGCCTTTGACCACCTTGTTGTCACCTGGGCAGCAGACTGCAGGGGCTTACTCAGACGCCTGAGTGTAATGTTACACGGGTGATAAGGACAAGACCTGCAATGGCAACAAGGTTCTTAGCTCGTCCGAGTGGCGAATGTCTCCAGAATGGCCACTGCGGCCAACTGGAGAGAAGGCTTCCACAGTGATGTTCAAGGACTCGGAGTAAGCCAAAGCCTTCAATGGAGAGATTATTTTGTCATCTATTCGTCCTTGCTACTGATTCAATATCAATATCTAAATGATTTACATGCATTTAATACGGTCATATATCATATTAATGACTGACTATTCAAACTGTATAAACTATATCGTGAGAGGGGCTTGTCAACGCGAGAAATGACCACGGAGCAGTGCAAGCGTCATATGGTTGCTGCCACACGCGGTTGAGACCTTTAGGGGCAATAACAAGCCGCGAAAGCGCTTCACATGCCACTCGTCAGTTTCAGATGGGGGTAAAAGTGCGGCTGAATACTGTTCTTACTGTTCTTACTAGTATTACCATTATTACCATTGTCATTTCTACTACCATTTTTGCTACTGGGAAATCTAAGCACGCATGGGACTTGCCACCAATGGTTCTCTTTCATGAAATTTTGGAAGGTGTACATCGGGGCCCTGAACATGCTCTTTCACCACATGTCAATAATAGCAATAAGCAATAATAATGGTAGCAGTAATAATAGCAATAGTAACAATTAAAACAATGATAATAGTATAGTAACCCTAAACCCTAAGCCCCCAAAACCAAAAACCCTAAACCCAAAACAGTAGTAATAGTACTAACGTGGCAAAGAATCAGACCTGCCCAAACATCCCGTTTCACTCCGCCCTCGGCCAGGTACCTTTTTCAATAAGGGAAAATCAAACTAGGGGTTCCTTTAAATTGGGGTTATAGGAATTCTATAGGGGTATATTTACATGAGCCACTGTCTAAACTCCTAGTATCCCCCTTAATAACCCCTATGGTAATCCCCTATATAACCCCCTTTAAGGAGTTTGGACTCTAGCTCACATAGGGTTTAAGGCTTCCTAGAATTAGGGGTACCATTTTCAATAATAGAGAATCGAATGGACAAGAACATGGAAAATGACATGGAAACTGGGATTATACAGGGTTTCCAAAAAAAGGCGTATAATGTATTGGAATCTATTTTGGTGGAAACTACCATATGCAAACCAGTGTCTGAACTCCTAGTCTCCCCTTAATAAACCCTGCAATACTCCCCTATATAATCCCTGATGTAAACCCCTTTCAGGAATTGAGACCCTAAACCCTAAAAAATCCCCTTTAAGGAGTTTGGACATAGCTCATGTGGTTGTAGTTGTAGAGGGATATACCGATTTGCAGCGCTTCTCCCCAACCTGTGATCCACGCTGTTCGCGGGGCCTTTGATACATTGTTTAAGCCCTAGAATTCTGGTAAACCCTACTTATATAACTCAGTTTCCATTTCCTTCCATGCTCCTGTCCATTTGACCCCCATGTATTGAGGATCATATACGTTTTGGAACAGACTTGGTTGTGGCTCACGCCTGGATAGCCTCACCGGGCTCCGCTCAGGGTTATGCCCCAACACCCGAACTCTGGTCAAACCCTAAACCCTAAACCCTATTCCCTAAGCCCTGTAACATATAGCAATTTCCCTTTTCTGCGCCATTGATTCCCTAAACCCTACAGTAAACCGTAAATTCCCTAAATAGTTTCCATTTTCTCTTTCCTTCTCTTATCAACCGCAAGTTTAGGGGGCCAAGCCTCGGCGTCATACTCCAAGACGTTGAGCTCAATCTGGTTGACCTATTGGAAGATAGAATGGAAAAGAAATGGCGAATGAAATGGAAACTGGGATTACAAAAGGGTTTACCTTTTCGGGAGGTCCCTATAACAAGGAATATAATGTTTTGGTGGTCCCCCTACCACCTGTGCTGGCATGGGCGCGGTGCTAATTCGTGAATATTGCGATTACTGAGACTGCTGTTACTAATTTTTATTAATGAACTTCTTGTTGCTAGCACCATTCGTATGCCTTTTCATGTTAATTCGATGAGTTTTACTATTCTTGTTATCACATCATAGCGCAGAGATACAGAACAGGGTCGGCCCCTGTCAATTATGCGAGGTTTGGAGGGGTACCAGATGAGGGTTGGCCTGGCCCCTATCGCTTGAAATACAAAACACACTTTTGAATCTTCTGACCAGCCTAGACATGTTGCCTCTTGCATAGGTTTAGCTCGACAGTCATATGGCGGAGAACCTAGTTCGCCTTCGACCGCCTTCCAGAAGCCTGTTAGCCAGCTTACGGTGGAATAAATGTTTAACGACTGCGCACGACCTAAAAGGCCCTATATTACATGGTGTATACGTAACGCGGGCATTTTCTAAGACATTGGACTTGCACTGAGCTTGCAGCAGCTGGCTTGACTTTGGCTGTCTTCATGAGCGACTCCTGGAACGCGCATTATCGCGGTACTGTTAAGGAACTTAATTTAAGTTAGTATAATAATGGGGGCATCATATTAATTCCTGTATATATATGTATTAAATATGTACGGATTACGGCAACTTAAGTTCCTTCACATCAAACCAGTTATCCGTGAGGTATCCCACATGAGTTTAGAAGCTGTCTTGCCAACAACCCCACTCACAATGAACCTCCCCGCGGTACGCTCAAGCAATGTGGCCCCTGCAAGCAAAGCATCTTTACAGCAGGATCGAAACCATATGAGTGACGGTTACATTAGGCAATGGACGCCAAATTGAGGGTGTCGCTTTTGAATGTTCCTATCGCTTTACAAGGCTTTGCGATTAACCTACAATGGTGTGAATTTCAGGGTGTCGCTTGTTAATATTCCCATCGCTTTACAGGGCTTTCACCTGAAAACTCTGGGGTGTCGCTTCTCAATGTTCCCTTCGCTTTACAGCGTTTTTGCTTCCCATGTCCGCTACTGACATAACTCTTTACAAGCCAGTATTGACGTTGGCTCATATGCAAGCTGAATCAAGCTGCTTGACTACCACGCGTACTGGCAGCATGGACAAGCCGGGCCGCCTCTCAACCTTTAAGCCCGAAACCCTTCCATCTCAACTTCTCATCATGCCCCCAATATCTCGGAATCGCTTCTAAGGAGGTTCCCAGAATGTCCATTTCGGACCCCTGACCTCATGTGCCGGCGAAGTAGCATCCAACAGCATCGAAAGCTCACCCCTCTACCTGTTGTGAACCGCTGCAAGACGAGGAATTGGCTGCCTAGCATGATTCTGCTAGTTTTCAGAAGAAACTTGATCTGCTGCAGCTTCTTCATGCGCCCGGGCGTCCATAGACTTCTTGTCGAAGTTGCTGACGCCAATAGCTTTGAGGACACCCTTGCCTGCAACTTTCCATCAAAACTGCGACTAGAAGATAATCTAAATGAGTCTAAATGAACAACTTGCAACAGGGGCCGGACTACGTTCCCAAATTTCTACTGGGTCTTGAGGGTTCTGTTTTGCCTCTAACACACTTCTATTCCCAAAATCCACCCACTTAGCTCAAGTGTCAGGCCCAGCTGCTGTGGTAGCTCTCCAGGACCTCCCAGGCCTCAGCACGAAGTGACAATGGGGGCTTCCCAAGGTTTAGGGTTTAGGGCTTAGGGGTTTAGGGTTTAGGGTGCGGGACCTTTTTTCAATATTGGAGAATCAAATGGACAAGAAGATAGAAAATGAAATTCAAACTGGGACTAGACAATGAGTTATAGGGTATTATAGGGGTCCGGGTTTAAAGGCTAGGGGTACGTTTTGGGGGATCCGTATAATTCGGCTTATGATATATTGGGGTCTGTATTGGAGTCCCCTTGTTTTGGGAAACTACCACATGAGCTAAGCTGGCGGGACACTGGAGCTGAGATCCTTCAGGACTGTGGTAGGAAGATTGCCAGGTGCGCAAATTTTATATGTACTATAGTCTAAACTCCTAGTATTCCCCTTAATAAGCCCTATAGTAGTCTCTTATATAATCCCCTATATAACCCCCCTTTGAGGAGTTTAGACTATGGTTCATGTGAATCATACAATGCACTTCCGAATTGTGTGAGGATGCAAGGAACCAAAGCTGTGGTGCAATGTGTATTATCACCATTCAAGGCAGAAATCGCGCAGACAAAGCAGACGGCACAGGACACAGGTTGGTGTTGCGCACCCTTGCAGACCATCATAGGGCCCAAACTGAAGGATGCCTTTTGGTGCGTAGGTGGATCGCATGTGAGGAATCTTTGAGTGGGTGGTGCTCAAAGGCTACTAGATGCACAGGCTGCTGCACGGTGTGCCTTCTGCATGCCTTTCCAAACATAGCTAAGGCATCGTTTTCCATTATCCCCAAATATAACCCCAATATATACCATACAACCCCTATATAAACCCTATACGACCCCTATAATCCCTAGTAGTTTCCATTTTCTTTTCCATTATCCCCAATATCACCCCAATATATACCATATAACCCCTATATAAACCCTATACGAGGTCGTAGATGCGATGTATGTTCAAAAGCCTTCGAAGGCGCTTGATGCGGGCAAGGACAACTAGGGGTTCTATAGGGAGAATGGAAAAGAAAATGGAAACTACTAGGGATTAAAGGGGTCGTATAGGGTTTATATAGGGGTTATATGGTATATATTGGGGTTATATTGGGGATGATGGAAAAGAAAATGGAAACTACTAGGGATTATAGGGGTCGTATAGGGTTTATATAGGGGTTATATGGTATATATTGGGGTGATATTGGGGATAATGGAAAAGAAAATGGAAACGACTATAGTATGTACTACATCTTAGTAATTCCTATTGCCGGCTGACTGGAACACAATTGAGAAGGCCATCCACATACCAGAACCTTCCATGCTCTTTTCCACGTCATTTCCATTACGGGGTAATACCCCCAAACCCTGTCTAACCCCTATCTAGACCCCAAATAGACACCATACAGATTCTTTTCGTCCCGATGTAACCCCTTCCTATGGCTAAGCACAGTCTCCAGTCCGCCTTGGCACAGTCGCCCTTGGGAAAGTGAATGAGCAGCAGGTCGATGTAATCCTGAGCTCCAGGATGTACAGAAAGGCTTCCTAATTTCTTGTTTTCAGGTACAGCGTTTGACGGGTATTTACTAGGTGGACCCCCCACCCTGCAATAGTGACTATAAAGGATAATAAGGATTATAATAGGGTCCTCTTATATTCCTATCATACCACTATTACAGGGTGGGGGGTCCTCCTAAGGTATTTAGGGTCACGTAGGGCTGCACTGGATGGGGGCATCGAAGAGTTTCTCGTCCCGCGCAGCCCGACCCGGGGCAGGCCAGGCCACGCCAGCTGGACCTTGGCGGTCTCGTAGGCCGTACCAGCCAGGTTGGACTGGCCAGATTTCCAGGGTTTAGGGTTTTAGGGTTTTAATTTTTTATTGTTTAGGGTTTAGGGTTTTAGGGTTTATTGTTTAGGGTTTTAGGGTTGAAAGACTGGAGATAGCAGGCCTTTGCGCAGTAAAATGCCGCGCAAACCCAGGACTTAAAGCCCCCATACAAAACTCGCATATACGTTCAGAGTCGACCTGCGCAAGCGGTTTTATGGCAGCAATCATCATCCACCAGTTTAGGAAATGATTTGTTTACAGCAGGCACTGCAAGATGCTTCTCATGTAGGGTCTTGGAGGGTTTACACTGGCAGGATAAAGCAAATGTTTACCAGAATGACCTCATAAAAACGAGCATGTCTGCTTAGCAACAACACACATTTGCAGGAATCTTCCCTGCGTCAAAATTTTCCAGGAATCCTCTCACAGCTTACAACCTGTCCATGCTCTACCTGAAGTCCTTTTCAGCCCTAAACCCTAAACCCTAAACCCTGAACCCTGCAAACCCTAAACTGTATTGGTGTTGTAGATGTTCCTCATGGCAGAGCCCCTCACAGACAGAAATCGCCCTAAGCCCCGAATATCCCCAAATGGTTGCTTCCTGTTGCTTTTCCATTATCCCTGTACCACAAGCCTTATATATCCGCTATATAACCTTAACTGTCCTAGCTGATGGCAAGTTGCTGTCTGCAGCTGCTTGAGGTCGTACTCAACGCTGGCTGTTGCCGAGTCGCAGCCTGGAATCCTCAGAAACCCAGCTTGGGTTTAGGGTATAGGGGTAGAAGTCTATGATAGGGCAATGTGAAAGGTTTATGTACTTGCATAACGCTACTACTATCCAACTGTTTCTGAGTGGCGGCCAGTCTCCGCCTTCACTGTATCGTACACGGACCCTTGCTATGCAAAGTGAGCACAGATTACACCACAGACTAGGAACTCAGGTAAAGCAGGCTGGGATACTGACTCATATGCTGGCATTTTCTGAGGGCAGCATAAACGGGGAATCAGGGTTTGTGAGGGCAAGCGCAGGCTGGCTTGACCCCTAGTTAACGGCAGCCAGGCATCTTGGTAGTGATGAAAACGTCCTTGCGATCAATGCCTGCTTTTTGCAGCTCCTGCAAGCTGGGGACTTCTATCTTTTCCAGCCTAAACGTGATGTTGCACATGTGTGCATGCGTGTGTGTGCACATCTACATGGGTCCAAATGTGTATGTATGCATGCATATAAAGAGGGAGGAAGCGAGGGGGAGAGGGAGGGAGGGAGGGGCAGAGAGAGACAGAGAGACAGAGAGAGAAAGGGACGTACATATGCGCATTTGCATGTCTCTCCCCGAACTTGCACTGATGGTGAGAGAATATACTCCCAAGACTTTGGGATTGCCACATAGCATTGTGATCGGCCAAATTGATTGCTGCTATACACCAGACTCGCGTATCCACCCCAGGCAATGAAGCGAAAACCACAGATCCCAGTTCTTGATCTTACGCACGAGTGCCGGACTGGCCATACTAAGAGGTGCTGGGGTTCAAGGTTGCAAATCCATTGCTGCATCTTGCATCTTCTCCTGTGGCACGACGTTTTGGTCCCTGTAGACCAAGGCCTTAAATTCAGACAAAGGGTCGGCAGTTCGGTAGTCTTCTTCCTAACACTACTAGAATCTACTGGATACTAGCAACAGCACCAGTGGTGCCAAAATCATAGGTACATAGGTAGCCGGGGGAATATAGATCCAAATATACTATAATCCTTACTATGGGCACCCCCAAAAGTGTAGGCACCCGATCTTCTCTGCATGTCTGAGCCTTTGACTGTGTCAATTCCTCGTCCACCAAGCTTGAGCCAGTTTGACACTATGGCGGACGCGTTTGCCGTCTCCAGCCCGCCAATACCTTCCAGCAGAGTTAACTTCTTTCGTCCATGGGCATTGTAATTGTGACAGATCCTCAGATCCATGAGAGCCCTATGCATTGCCGCTACGTGGGGGGTGGGGGGCCTCAGCTGTCGCTCTCACACTTGAGCATGGTTTAAGCGGACAGAAGCAAGCAGGTTCCCTGCGCCTATGGAGATGACCGGCATCTGCACGCCCGCAGCGATTTCCCGCGTGGGCACATGCACGTCTGCATGTGCGAAAACTGCTGTCAAGCTGAGCGTGGCGATTCGCGCAAGCATGGCGACCAGCGGAAGAAACCTATCAAACACAGCTGGAATTAAAGCTGCGGGCATCAAGGTAGTCAAGTGTCGCATGCCTTGCGTTTGAGGACCACTGGAATATCTTGATTCCTGCTGGTAATCATTGTAAGAAGCATAGAAATAGAGGCCAGAATTCGACAGCAAAAAATGGACCAGAGGAAAGATTTATGCCAGCTGTAGTTGGAGAGCAATAGAGTAGGCAACTCTCAGCATGCCTGTCAACTGTCAGACCAGCAACTCCAAAAGCATCTGGTACCATGTCCCTGGCCACTCTGATAGGAGTCCCGATAAAGGCTCGTTGGTATAGTCCCTATAACTCCTATAACCCTTTCTCTCTACCCTACTGAGCACAAAGTAGATGATGACAAACCTGCTTCTGTCGCACCATGTTCCTGGTCGCTTTCAGAGCAATACTCTCTCATCTGGCTCAGGCAGCCTGTATCAACTCACCAAAACTAGACCCAACATGAGGGTTTCCCAAAGTAGGGGTACCATTTTGGGGGTCCCCATAATAAGGACTATAGTATTTGGGGGTCTATATTGGGGTCCCCCTATTTTGGGAAACTACCACATGATTCTAGATGTTTTACCTCAACCTGCGGGCTGGGACCCCCCGCGGCTCGGATTGGCAGCAACGGGGAAAGAGGCCCACAACCTAAGCTTAAGCAGGGGTCAGGTTTGGCTGTGAAGGGGTTGTGTGCCTGGTACTGGATCCCTGAGAGATCGTTGGATTTCCTTGCGGTGGTAGTTTGCTGCCAACCAACCAAATGCTGATGCCCCTCCCTTGCAATTTGTGAGAGCTGCATCAACAGCCTATCCCAATTCTCATGCAATGCTCATTTCCAACCCCTTCACCGGCCCTAATGTAGACCCCTGATTAATAAACCCCCTCCCCTTAGCAGGGATGATAATAGGCATCCTAATATTAAGGCCCTTACAAGGAGGGAGTTTATTAATAACCCTACATAGTAGTTTCCATTTTCTTTTCCATTATCCCTATATAATCCCTTTTTCCCTACATTACTGTACTACCCCTGCATTGCCCCTATGAACAGATATCAAAAGGAGGGGTTTATTATTCATGGGTCTACGTTAATCCCGAACCCCCAAACCTTACTTTGCCTTTGGACATAACAAAAGCAGTTGTGATAGTTATAATAAGGGTGATAATAGGGGTAATATGTAATATGAAGGGTAATATGAGGGTTAGATAGGGATTATAATAGGGAGAATGGAAAAGAAAATGGAAACTACTATAGTAATATATAATATAGGTGATAGTGGGCTTCCATACAGCCCAGAAGACAGCCATATATCTTGATATATGTTTTACTGTAAGCGCAGATTTGGCCTAAGCCTAACCAGCCTCCCTTATTTCTATAAACCCCAAACTCTGAACCCTCATCCTGAACAGACCATGAAAGCGGTTCTGCCCAAGGGCCTCGGTATTTCACTTGCGGGCGACCCGCATACACGACCTGACAAGTTGCGGAGCTTCAAGGTTTTCAGGGCTTGGCATTCTTCAGAGCCGGGGAACTTGAGGCAGCAGGAGGACGTGCGTCCAGATTCTGAGAAACCCGGTATTATTCCAAATCAAACAAAAGCCCACAATGTTTGAACTTTTCGCAGGGAGCCCAAGAAGCCTTGTCGAGCATCTCCCACAAAGGAGCAACCTGCTGTGGCAACGGATCCCAAGCCATGAGTGGCAGCGAGTGGGTCTTTGTGGAGAAGAAATTGTTCAGGGCATGCCTTTTGCACTCAGCCAAAAGTAGACTTCGCAGCTGATTCAAGGCTGGCAGGCAAGAAGATCATCTTTCCCAATGCTATCTCACTGCCAAGATCATTTGCTGGTGAAGCGCCTTGTGCACTGGGAATGATTGAGCTCGCTTGGGTCACCCGAGGTAACCTACCCATACCTACCCTGACTTGCACACTGACTGCGATGAAAAAATGATCTCGAAGTTGCAGCGAGCCTTGCCAACTTCGGCAACCCAGCATAATTGGACAACCCTTTCGGGCAACGACTCGAGGGAGAACGGAGGGCGTGGTCCAGCTAGGCAATCGAACTAGGATTAAGGAAGGTTCCCATCCAAGCGAATCTGGCAGCTGGCCTGCAGAAAGGACGTCAAGGCCTCAAGTCCGTTGTCAAGCTTACAAGCGCGTACAATGCTTGCAACGGGCATCACAAAGGAAATTGTGGGCTCAAGCCCGTGGCTAATCACCGCATGGATTGACAGACACTGCTGCAGCAACTTTGTGGCGTCTTGGGTGCTGCTTTTTCCTTTGTAAGCAAGAGAGACTTTGGTCTACCGGCATCCTCTACCCTAAGGGCGAAGTCGCACGCTCTTCGTGCAATCAGCGCCGTTTCGCAGCAAATCCTGGAATCCTGTTCCGCCGCCCAGCCTCAGGCCCCTGCTGCAGTGCCCTCAAGCCTTTAAACCGTAAACCGATGCTAGGTCAGAGCTCTGCGCGAGGTTCTCGCTGCGCGCGATACCTGCAGAAACTAACGACTTGCGTGAGCATGCCACTCAAAACTCTTTTGAGACAGGTCCTCGAACTTGTCTACATCAAGTACCGTAGTCACTGTGTGCTTCCCTGTGGCTGATGCGAACACAGTTTAAGAAATTGTCGAACAATCCAAATGCAAAGAACAATGCTTCCTCAGGCTTGATGTTGCAACACCACCTTTAAAGACAAACCGTGAACTTCAAAGGGGGTCAAAATGACCAGCGGCATTCACAAGGTCAAGAACCCCTCGGCCTCGCGGCAAACTCAGCCTCCGTCTTGTGCGCGCTCTTCTTCCGAGCCCTGTCTTACATGGTACGACTACTGCTTGGGACTTGCAGAACTCAGCCTCGGGGTCCACATAAGCAATTTGTTGAACGTGTGCTGGGGTGGAGGCGCGTGATGGGACCTCCTGACCTTCCTGTGCTGAAAGCATCATCATCCTGATAAAAAAAAAACCTAGCTGCCCTGAAATTTCCTTGGTGTTACATGCTTGCTCTTCGGCCAATCCTCAACACCCTCCCTTAATCAACATGGTTTGGCTGCGTAGCCCATCTCTGATGAGTAGGCTGTCGTCAGGGCAGGGAACCATGCACGGGCGACTCTCAGCAAGCATACTGTCCCAATTTTACTGTTTTGCATCTGGACTGCAGCGACTCATCCAGGTTGAACCCCTCAGCAGGCCCTTACAACACTTTAAGCGTCAAGGAGGCCTCGAAAACGAAGAACCCATCCAATTTTACTGTTGCTGCTGTCTACCCTTGGTTTGTCGTGCGAATTCTGTGCCACAACACTTCAAGCGCCTTGTGGCCGCGAAGCGCGCGTGCACCTGAAACAGTTCACAGCCGTCTCTCTACATTTTAGGACCTCTGTGCTTGTTTGTCTCCCAGACGTGATTAGTTGAGATTGAATCATCCTGCAGATTACTTTGGCAAACATGATGCAAAGGCTCTACGCTCCCATATCCTGCCCCCTCCCAGCCCACCACATGCCACTGCAGCATGGCTTGCAGGAGCTCTTGCTCGGAGACGTGGCCATCAGGCCTTGGCATTTCTAAGTGAGTAGCAGGCAATACCACGGTCATCATCATTGATATGATCTATAAGCAAAAATGTACTGCTAGCATTGCTATGGTATCATTGTGAATCGTCGATACTCTTACTGCTATTGTTGCTGCTGTTATTCCGGGATGGCAGTACTGCAGCTGCAGGCCCGAAAACACGCAAGGGGAAGCAGTGGGATCGAAAGCAAGACGCTGGGTGAATTGCTGCCTTGGTCAAAGCACTGACATGAAGACGTCTCTCGTCATGATGTCTAGCGGCGGGCTGCTGTCCAGGTACTCCAGCGTGTCCTCTGAGCAAAGCTATGCGTGGTCATACGTGATGAAGCCACAAGGTCGTTTATTGCAGATATCTCAGCCTTCCCTACCGTGCTGTCTTTCCAGGCGCAACTCGTAGACTCAAGTAATCAGGGGAGAGTCTTTCTGCACAAGCCCAAGGGCAGGGACATCTTTTTTTTGGAACGTCTCATTTCAGTACAGGAAGCGTTTCTCGACCAACGGACATCTTAAGTGTGCTCAAGCATTCTCAGGTCCTCTGTGCGGAAACGCAGCAGCTCCGCCTCCATGTCAAGCCGCTGCCGCCTGCCCATCGCCAAGGCTTTCATTTTTGAGCTACAGTCAACATTTCCTGCATAATTGAATGGACATGGACTCCTTATTAAGGACTATATGACTATACTTGGGACTATACATGACTATACCAAGCTACAAGATGGACCCTATGTCCACTCTTAATGGTCCCTTAGTAACCCTAACATTGACAGTAGCTCATATAAGCGATAGATACTTGTCAATAGGGTTGTGGGGCTTGCATGGTGTAGCTGCAGGAGGGCCTCAAGGTCCCAAGCGCAGACTAAATATACTATATAGTAGTTTCCACTTTCTTTTCCATTATACCTCTATAACCCCAATATACTATATAGTAGTTTCCATTTTCTTTTCCATTATCCCAATATAACCCCAATATACTGTCGGGGAATCGGGACCACAGGTGAGACACTAGCCTGGGTTGCTGCTAAGGAACTTAAATTAAGTTACTATATTGGGGAAACCCTATTATTTACTATATATACCCATTATGGTAACTTAATTTAAGTTCCTTAACAGCAACCCAGTAGCAGGGCTAGAGATG
>CAJNIZ010002847.1:44453-74829 GCA_905231905.1 Symbiodinium pilosum | reverse complement strand
AGACACTAGCCTGGGTTGCTGCTAAGGAACTTAAATTAAGTTACTATATTGGGGAAACCCTATTATTTACTATATATACCCATTATGGTAACTTAATTTAAGTTCCTTAACAGCAACCCAGTAGCAGGGCTAGAGATGGCTGGGGGAAGCCAGCGGGGGGGGAGGGGGGGAAACAGAAGCAAAGGGAGCAGGAGTGATCTTGATTGGGAAGTCGGCTGGGCTGCACACACATCACGGAGGGCTTCAAAATAGTTCTGAATTGCAGTTAAGACATCTAAAGGATACAACTAGAAACACGAGGAGAAAAAAAAACAGGCCTGCACAAATGCCGTGATAGTGATAGTCGCAGTAGGAAGTAGGAGACGATGACGATGATGGGATGACGATGGGTGGAAAAGATCTTGCACCACTTAGGATCCCCACTTGCGGTGCAACTGCTAGGGTGGACGGTATATGTAGTTTCCCTGGATAGGGGGATCCCAGTATAGACCGCAATATACTACAGTCCTCATTAGACAATTCCCAAAACGGTACCCCTAATTTTTGGGAAACACTGACCCCTATAATCCACTTTAAAATCACAGTTTCCATTTGATTTGCCACCGTATTTTACATTCGGTTCTCCATTATTGAACAAGGTACGCCTAATTTTGAATCCCCCTTTAAATCCTATAAACCCTATAAACCCTAAAACCCTGAACCCTATACACCCTATAAATCCTAGATTGATACAAGATTTCCTCCCTGCACGGCAGGAGTAGGCAAAGGAGAGGCTGAGGTGAGCATGCAAGAAAGATGAAGGTAGAATTAGGGGTCCCTTTGAAGAGGTTTATGGGGCTATATGGGGTTCTATAAGGGTATATGTAGGTTTTAGGGTTATGGGTTTCCCAAAAGTGGAAAGAAACATGGAAAAGTAAATGGAAACTGGTGCTATACAGTGGGTTATAAGGGCTTGCGTTTCCCAAAATTGAGGGTACCCTTCTGGGTGGTTTCCATAACAGGGATTATAGTATGTTGGGTCTATATCATGGGCTCCTTATCTGGGGAAACTGCCAATTCTGGTAGACGACAAAGGTAGTTGTAGGCAGAGGTCGTCCTGGCCAGTGTTTTTGTTCTTGGCGTGGTAGCAAAAAAAAGCCCTGCAAAAACCAGAGCGGGCTGCCAATGTCAAATGAGCTATAGTCTAAACTCCTAGCATGTTCCTGACTAACCCCTATAATAGTCCCCGATATAATCCCGTATGTACCTCCCTTTTAAGGAATTTAGACCATTACTCAAATACGCACATGTGAACCTAGCAAACTTTTTGCCAACCTGTATGAGCGAGAAAATCTTGCCCACTAGAGGTCAAGAATAGTTCTGCCTGCCGACCTCATCTGCAGCTGGCCGCCAATCGTAGAAGTAGTCCTTGATGAAACCCTATAAACCTTAAGCCCTTAAGCCTAAGTTTGCCTTCATGGTTGCATCTGTTTTGCTTTCCCAAAACCCTAAACCCTGATCCTTAATCCCTAAACCCGAAACAAATCCCTAATCCCTAGACCTACCTAAACCTAATCCCCAAACCCTATATAATCCCTAAACCGCTTTGCTGCTTGCAGACAATTCTCTAGACTTTGCAGCTCTGCCTTGCTTTTTGGCTCAGCTTGCCGGCTCCAGTACAGGTTGTCTCAAGATGTCTTAGTGTGCGCTAGCGAGGGATAATATGTGTGTATATCAATATACGTATGCATAGAAGGTTCAGGGTTTTGGGGGTTAGGGTCTAAACTCTTCAAAGGGGGTTGTATATATATATATATTTACTTATTTATTTATATGGAGAGTATATATGGGACTACTATGGCGGTTATTACGGCTGACACTAGGAGTTTAAACCATATTTTACTATGGGGAAATCTCAAAATACAGGTGCCCATGGGGACGCTTGAGAAAATGATATGGTGTCTGAAATGCGGTGCCATCCTGCATGGGGACTACTAGCTGCTGTCACACAAAGTCATGATGGCTCCCGACAAAACAAGCTTTATTGTGACTTGCAACTTTCTTTCTGACATGCCCTCACTTTGCCCGTAGCCCGGCGTTCAGGAATCTCGGACAAGCAACCAACTGTGAAGCCAAGTCTCGGCAGGTGCTGCTACCCAACGATTGGAAAGTCGGAGATCTGACTCCTAAACCCTAAACATTTCAGTGCAGACCCCTCTGCATTCCCCTGCCTCTGTATAGAACCACCTTGGCCAGGGTGTGCCAAAGCGTTGCCCTGGCTCAGCTGGAATCTTCTGCGAAGCCAAGTGCGCCTCCAGCTGGGACCGGAGGCAGGCAGCTATTCGGGCTTGGGCTTTGGGTTTTCTCTCTGGGTCTAGGGTTTATGGTTTATAGGTAGATTTCAAATGATTTCAGGCTCAGATTCTTGCGTTTAGAGCTGCAGGGAAGTCTGGGCAAGCCCAGCAGTTGCAGGGCGCCTGGAGCTCCTCCAAGGACAGGAATCCATCACCATCCTTGGGATATAAGGCTTCAACACACGTATTGCTCAACTACATCCCATTAGTCCCAAAAAGGACGTGGATACAAACCATTGACAGTGCTGTATCTCATTAGCTCCTAACATAGAGGGTGTATATTGGGTGAGCTGCTTTCAAGAATGGCGTGTCAGGAATCAGTGAAAAACGCATGTGTGACCCTCCGATACATACCCCAACACATACCCCCACAACGTCCCTTTTGTCAATAGCCGTGTACCTACGAAACATGGCCGAAACATACCTCGAAACGTACCCCACTCCAAACATGCATGTTTGACCATGTCTTAGCCGGAAACACTAAACCCAATGATAACTGGTACCTATAACCCATTTGTAACCATCATTTTAGGGGACTCAGCGGACTCGCGCTTGGGGTATAGGACCACTCTGTGCGTAGTAAGGCCGAATGGACAGGACTAAGTTCAGAAGAAGCATCCTTGTCCAACTCAGAAAAGAGCTCTGCATGTTGGGCTTGAATGACCTTTGCGTCCTCCGTTGCGCGGACAGCCTGCGCATTTGTCAATTTTCCAAGGCGCATGAAGTTTCTGGGTTGACGACTTTACACAAAATTGCACTGCCCTCGTGTTCCCGAACGTGGCAACCCTATAAGGCCTTGTGCCCCCGGCAGGTCGGGCCTTTGGGGCGCGCAGAGTACTAAACGAGTGCCAGAGGTCAAGGCAGTGGCCCTCGTAGTACAGGTGCGACATCGCGTGAGTTGGAAGGAAGGCTCGAAAGTAACCTTGGCATCTGTAAACTCAACAGCAAACGTGCAGAAGGCCAAGACAAAGCTTGCAAAGAAGCAGCAATGAAGAAGCAACAGTTGCAATGGAGCACGCCTTTCCGTCCTGCTCTGAGAGACAAGGAGAACAACTGGCTTTCGTGTTCTTGCGCTTCGAATGTCGTCCACAATGGTACAAACACATCCTTTTGCTCTGGTGGAACTTGGTGGGCTGCCTGCTTTCCGTCCTTGCTCCAGTGATGCTCGTAGAGGCTGCGCTTCTGCGTCTGCTTCCCAAACGTCCGCATTCACCACTTGCCGCTTGAACTGCCTTGAAACGTCGTCCATGCATACGTGGGAACCTGCCCTCCTTGAATCTTCGCCTTGCATGCTCACTTCCAGTGGTCGACCACTTTGCCGTAGATATGCTCCAAGGTGCACGTGCCATTCTCCCAACCATGGATGTTGCTTATGGTGTACTCATACTCATCTTTTCCGCCCACAAATGTCTTCTTCTTTACCAGGTGACCCCAATATCGACCCTTGATCTGGCAGAAGACAATATCCTTTTCCTTGATGTCCTCATGGCGAAAGACTGGAACATATCTACAACATTCGCCGCTCTTGATGCGAGGGTGCAAACTATTTCCCGACCCTCGGAACTCCACAGTTTCTCCTGCTTGCAGCCTAGCCCGCCATGCCGCATTTCCTGTCAGCTTTGTTCCCCCTGCTTCTGGCAGCGGATCCACCAGACCGTCAGCGGAACCAGCTTCAGATTCGCCAGCTGCACGGTGAGAAGTTGCCCAGTCCAGTAAGCGCTTACCGAAGCCTTGCAGCTCAGATGTGTCCAGCGCTAGCTGTCTTGAGACCCAGTCTGTCAGGTCTTTCAAGGCATCCACCCCATCGACGCTGACATGAAGCTGGTCGTCCATCTCGACAGCCAGTCCCAACTCGCCATGCACGTAGATCTGCGCGCTGTGTTTGTGGAACCCAGCGTCTTCGAGAGAAGTAGCAATGTCAGCCGCCTTGTAATTGAGCATGCACATCCCAAAAGTAAACAGGCACCCAAAACGTCCCTGCTGTGAATTCCACCCGAATCAGGAAAAATCAAGTACAGACGGCAAACCGGACCGTTAGCTGTGCCTGGAGGCTTTCTGAACCTACCCTTGCGGCTATTATCTGTGCATGCGCGGCACGACCCCAGGCTCAAACTCCACCACCGCGGCAATGGGCTCGGGATCATCTGGCTCAGCCACCTCCGCCTTCTCCTCTTCCTTCTCCTGCCGCTCTCCGTCGAAAGAATCAAAGAATTGCTGCGCCAGCGTGGCACCATACTCTTCACCAGGACTGAAGTCTAGCAAAAGCGTGCGGCAAACATCTTCCGCCTTAGCTCGCTCACAAGGCGCCTCGAGAGAAAGCTTCGGCGGCGAGCACGACGGGTAATCATCGGGCAGCTGGATCGTCAACTCTGCTTGGGCACTCGTGCACCGCAGGACCCACTCATGCGGGCCTGTCTCAAAGAAGTCATCCCCATACATAGCAGACAATGCCTCTGCCTCGTCGCGCCTACGTTCGGAGTCATCCGCCATTGGGCAGGCCGGGAGCTATAGCATCCACTATCACAGCAAGAAAGGGCTCCTCGTGCTTCCAGTGTTGAACTAGAGCTGTTCTACTTGTTGAGCAGTACCAGCAGCAACTCGTGATTGCAGGCCACGGGGAATAAAGAGGAGAAAACATGCATCGAGCGTGTAGTAGTGGCAATCCGACTGCTCTCGTCATGCGTGAGGATGGACATTCACAACAAACAATCATATGAATGGCGCGACAATACAATCAAAATGCAGTGCAGCAAAATCATGCAGACTGGTTGCGGGCCGGTAGCGGAAGCTGAAACTGGAAGGTGGTAGCCTCAACGCTCAAGTTTCATCATGGTTTTGCCAAGGAATCCCTGAAGAGGACATTCCCTTCAACCCACCTTGCTCAGAATGAACGTTGCTGCGGGACATGCCGGAAAAAACAACAAGCAGAAGCAAACCTGACCTAATTAGGCCTTGTTTGAACGGGGAGGTGTCCTTGCTGATTGGATTTTATGCATCTTGCTGGCCTGGCTAGCATTACGCCTCTTACAGGCTCTTTGAGCGGATAACGCCCTGGGGTTGAATCCAAGCACGTAAAGTCCCAACATGTCCCAACACCAACTGGTGCAAACTGCCGAAGACGGAGTTCATCGAATTGGATCTCCCAAACAAGGTTTGCAGAATCAGTGTTACTGAAAGCGACCTGATGGAAAATACTCCGAACGTAAGCATCCGTATTGAGGGCCCGACCACTGTGCACTCTGGGTTTCCCGTCTCTGGCACCTGGTTCCAAACGCATCCTAAGGCTAAACAGCAACCTTCTCTATTCCTAAATGGGTACATGAATTGAACATCCTAGCAGCAATGGCGTGCAGACGGTGCGGCAAGTCTGCTCTGGGGCTTCGGGGTCGTAACGTCATGGATACCCACATCTTCGAGTTTTGGGAATGCCCTTTTTGCGCCTAGGAGCCTGGCCGTCACAGTATACAGCCACACTAAACCAAGCACCAAGGGGTTTAGGGTTTTAGGATTTCGGGACCCTGCTTTTCAGAACCCCCGCCTGCGTCTCGTGGAAAATGTTCGGGAAGAAGACGATGGCCTGAAGGCTGCCGTGCTGTTTCATGTGAAGTGGTTGCATCTGGTTCCCCGCCACAATCTGACAACCATGCCAGGAGGTGCTCCCTTGAATTCCCAAGGCTGAACTCTGGAGAAACTTACATTTAGAAGCCAATGTAGCGCCCGAACGAAACGGCTCAACACCGGTCAACCATCCCAGGAAACCTCGCCCTGCTCCACGGTGGCTTCCCACACCGGGCGCCAGAGCTTGGTGCGATAAATCCTTGGTCGGCCCATGTCGGCGCCAGGAGGGTAGTAGAGCTCAATATGTGTATCCATTAGCCCCAAATTTGAATGTGCGATCTGAAAGTCAGACCTGTGTTCCATCTTCCATGTATTACTGTATCCGACCTGCACGGGACTGTACAGTGCGCACCATACTCACGAACCGGAAGCAGCCACATGTTTCCGTGACATCAGCCAGCACAACACCACTTCCGAAAGAGAATGCTCACCCTCTCAAATTTCTCGATTCATAGCCCTATGACTTCAGCCCTTCGATGCGAAGCCTGAATCCTACATTCAAGCCCTCACGACAGACTTATGATGACAAGTTGCAGCACTGGGAACAACCACCATTCAAAAGGAGCCATCATGACCATAAGGGCTACGTGCAATCAGACGCAGACAGAATCAGAACTTGCGTAACAATAATACATGCAACGGGTCAGCTGAGGACTGCACCCGCCATCATGAGAGTCCGGAGCGTGTCGAGACAGATTGACGTGCGGATGGGGCATCAGGCGCCAGTGCCTCAGCTTTTCAGGAGGCACTAGCTTTGGACATCTGGCTCCCAGCTAGTAGCAGTCCATTTCTTAGTTACGAGCTTTGCTCACTGCCATTCAGGGCGGGGCTTTGGCTTTCAGGCCTATGATTTGATATTATGTGAAGAGTCTAAGTTGCGGGCTTCCACGTCGAAGGAAAACCCTGCCGACGGGACCACGGCACCAAATAAATAGGTCAATCCAGGGAACCCCCTCGCTCAACAGACTACTCATGGACTGCGTCATGCAGGTGACGTGACTGTAACAACAGATTCGAGAATGCAGGCGCCCCTCCTGCCGAAAGGACAAACCACAGCCCCCCAATTGAAAAAAAGGTTTGCTTTTGGCGAGTAGGAGCAAGTCACAATGAGATGCACGAGCAATTGAGCAACGAAGATGAAAGAATAATACCCTATCCATGTATTATGTCTGATATTCGCGTTCGCCTGGTGTTGGCCCAGGCACTTGCGACCCGTCAGCTGTAAGGAAACGGCAGGGATGCAGTAGGTGTCCTGCAACTCACTCTACCAGGTGCCGATTGTGATCTCCAAGGCCGCCATTGCACTCACAACCACAACCACAGCCACCACCAACAAAAGCACAAACAACACCACCACTCGGAGCACCTTTACCAGGACTAGCAGAAGGAAATAGTTGTCGTAGCGACAGCCCTGATTTCAAGCGCGACAAAGACTGTATAGTGTGGTAGTCATCGTAGTAGTACCTGGAGCACGGACCTACCAGTTCGTCGTGTAGCACTGGCCAACCATAGTCGAACTAATTATTCGAGCCGTGACACTGAAAGAAGAAGGAAAATCAATGGCAGTGAATTTACTGCTTCTCTGTACTGCTGCGAGCACACTCTGCAAACTAGGGATCAAGGAACCCGATGAAGATGTGATCTTCGAAGCCGCAAAACATGTAACTTTGACGGATTGAAACACCATTTAGATTCCGGCGACCCCGTACTAGCAAGCAACAACTCTTCTGGAACCGCTCCTAGAAACACAACGCAATCATCTGCATGCTTCGTCAGCTAGTGCCACCCACCCAAAAAATCTGCAGGTCAATTCGAGGGTCCGCATGCGCCATCACTGACCCATTGCGGCGATGGAACCAGAACCTGGGCTCTGCAAGTGATATAGTCCCCGATAGGTAGATAGAATATGGGGTATATGGGGGTCTTAGTATACTATACCCAAAGCCATATTCCATCTACTTAAGGGGGACTATACCTTCCAGGCTTACAACAGCCAAATGCTTTAAAAAGTCATTCCCAAGCCACGTCACTCGGCGGACTCATTGGCTTCGCGGAGGTTTGTTTCGCCCCGGAGGAAGTAGGGTGGCTGCCAAGCCTGCTGTCAATTTTCATTGCAGGCTCAAACTTGGGCTTCATCCTTTTGTAGATATCATGTTGTGTTTAAATTAGGTTTGACCGGATCACACAGGGGTAGGTGTCTATACAGATCATCTTAGGGTTCAGGGGCCTTGCTGCCAAAACCTGAGCCAAATTGACTAAAAGTTAATACAGAGCAATACAGAGCACCTTTTCGCGCTTTTGACAAAACGTCATTGGGGGACCTTGCCCATGGCGTGGAGTGGGCTAAGCTGGATGTGGGCACTTCCGAAAAAGCGCAGCCGAGGTAGCATGTCTTCCCCGGCGTTTCTAGGACCAGCTAGGGGTTGTCAGCCACAGGAAATTCTCAAAGTTGCGCCGGTGTCTAAACCTGCTAAGAGGTGAGAAGATAGAAAGGCTGCAAAGGCTTTTTATGATATTCATGCAGGCTCATGTAAGAGAGCCTGACTGTGCTCATGTACCAACTGCGAGTGTGAAGGTGGCTCATGAACTGAAACTGAAGTTGGTACTGAGAGTGGGACACCACCCCTGACGGCAAAGGAGCGCAAGTATCTCAATTCTTGTAGCCCTCAACCCTAAACCTTAACCCCTCAACCCTCAACCCTGATCTCAATCCTTGCAACTACACTACAGAAACATCCCGACTGAGGAATGGAGGTAGCATGTACCTCCGCACAGGCCTGGAGATCGGAAACTCCCATGTCTTTGCTTTGAAAGATGTATTGCATTCTCTCTTAAAGACGTTCACGAAAAGGGGCATATAGGCTTACTGTACATTGGGCTAGCATCCCTTTCTAACTACAACTCAGTTGACCCCAAGTACAGCACGGGGAGCAGTATCACCGCCATTCAATTTGCTGCCCCTGAAGCCTTTCTTTCTTTGCTTCTCTCACACGTGCTCAGGCGGACCTGAACCCTAAATCCGAAATACCCACCCTGGTTTCATGATTGACAAAGGCACACGCTGCACCGCTGCGCGTACGTCCGGTGGCGCCTCATGGCCCCCATCCTGACAATGCTGGCTACACCCTACACATCCCCGTACTTACATCCCTATCCATCCCCATACCCTGCGTATTACTACGCTTGCCCTTCCCGATCTACGCCCATAAGTTCGCACCTAGACTAGACTTGCTCGGGAGTTCTCCGCTTATGGTCAAGGGTGTCTGGGCTTCACTCCGGTGATAGCAACCGCCATATGACAATAGGGAATATATGAGGGCTATAGTAGGAATATATTTTACATTGATTACATAGGGATTCTATTCCTGGGTTCGCTATTAAGACTTACGAAGAACCAGTAAGCGTATGCAGTTTGTTGGGGGACCCATGATTCTTGATTGCTCCTTATTCGGAATTCCTAGTCTACCCATCAGAAGCACGACGACCCAGAAAAGATCTGCATGCTTGGGGCGGGGCGGTTCAAGGTGCTTAGACTTAGACATATGGATGTGTCTGACAAACACACAGGCTCTTGTTCAGGCAGATATGGGAAAGTGCCAATCGTTGTCAAAAACAATGCGTCAGATACTCGCAAGAATGATTCGGAGCTCAGGGTTCTGGAGATCAGGACCACAATGCTCAGCAAGCACGCGTGCAGGCAAGCAAGGAAACACTGTGACAGGTGTTCATTTCATGTGGAGCTGGGAGGGTGTAAGGAAGAGGGGCTTCATGTTGCCCAAAGAAGGACTAAATGACGGCGGCTTAATGCGGGTGTGTATATATATATATACATACATATATATATATATATCCCCCTACACTCCCCCCTACACCCTCAAACTCCGCATGGTACAAGGGTAGACCTATATTGCTGTAATCCCTAGACACCCGTTCACTATCCACAGTGACTAGTTACCATATTATACTTTCACATTCCCAAGAGCAACCGGCTTGGCATGTGCCAGTCCTTCACGTGCCAGACATACGGGGCCGTGATCTGCTGCCGCAGCGACTCCTGCCGTGATGCAATCAAAGCTTGGCTAACGGACACCACCGGACCCTGGTAGCGTCCCGAAGTCATCTTTCCACACCATCATCAGGAAGCGCGAATGTGACGCTGCTTCGAAGACGGCCACTAGTCTGGCGTCGGCTGAATAGGCTGGGAAGGATGGAACACAAGTACGGGCGTAACTAGCATGAAATACGTCCTTGCTGGACTTCTTCGACTTCTTCGCTGGTTGATGCCGATCCTTGGAGAACCACTCCTGCGGCAGAATTGCCAGGAAACACAGGCAGCTGGTGTGGGCGCATGGTCTTGAACAGGATCTTCCACACGCAACAACATCCCTTGCCCTGACAACTATGTGGCAGCCGCCATTTGTTCCATGAGCTTTCCATCAATAGAGGGACCCCAGAACACACCCCAATATAGTAGAATACCTACTATGGGAACTCAAAATGATTCCCCTATATGAGCCATAGTCTGAACTCCTAGTATCCCCCTTTAATACGCCAAATAATACTCCCCCTATCTAATCCCCTCTCTAACCCCCTTTAGGACTTTAGACTTAAACCCTAAACCCCATATAACCCTATGTATGCTGCCCTATATTTAGCCTCTATATCCCTCTATAACCCCCTTTTAAGGAGTTGAGACTATAGCTCATATACATTAGGAGGATCCCCACCCTGTAATAGTGGTATCTGAGGAATATAAACTGACCCTAATATGCCTTATAGTCACTGTTACAAGGCGGGGGCCCACTTAACATATGCACCCTATTTTTGGAAACCCTAGCCCTCATAATCCACTGAATAAAACCAGTTTCCCTTTCATTTTCCCTTATCTTTTCCGTTTGATTCTCCATTATTGAGCTAACATCTCGAATTCGGGGAAACCCATAACCCTAAACCCCATATACCCCTACCCTCTAACACCGCCTTGTAAGGAGTTTAGACCCTAAAACCCCAAACCCCACGTAACCCTATATAATCCCCTAGATAACCCTTTTAAGGACTTTAGACTATAGCTCATGTACCCAGAGCGTGCCTCCTTTATACCCCTTATATAACCCCATATATCCCCTGTAACCCCTTTAGGAGGGACCCCGAACATATACCCTAAATCCTATAGTCCCCCTTAAGTAGATAGAATATGGCTTTGGGCTATATTATAATAAGATCCCCATATACCCCATATTCTATCTACTTAAAGGGGGCTATGTATCCAACCCAAAACCCTGAACCCCAAATAGTACTTTCCATTTTCTCTTCCACTATCCTTACATAACCCCTATATACTCTTGTAGTTCTACTTAAGGGGGACTATACCCTAAACCCTAAACTCTCCTTTTTTGGGGGAAGATTCTTGAAGCCGAGCCTTGCTACCCAAGGAGATGAACTTCTCGGGCCTGCTGAGAAAAGAGATTAAGGTAGAGTTAAGGATCCCTTTAAGAGGGGATCTAGGGGATATATGATATATGGGGTTATATAAGGCGTATGTAGGGTTTAGGGTTATTATGAGTTTCCCAAAATTAGGAATATTAACTTAATAATCGAGAATCAAATGGAAAAGAGAAGGGAACATGAAATGGAAACTGAGGTTTTCCAGTGGGCTATACGGATTAGGGATTTCAAAAATTAGGGGTACCATTTGGGGGTTCCAGTAATAAGGACTATAGTAGTTTGAGGTCTATATTGGGGTAACTAGCATGTAAGAGGAAACTGCTGACTGTAAGTGCCCGGGCGCTTGGGGTTTCGTGCTGCAACAACTCCAATATCATCTTGAAGTGTATTTGAGCTACCCTATACCATGACTATACCAGGAAATGGAACGACAAGGGCTTTCAGAACTGCTACGTACAGTACTTCCACAAAACATGTACGTAGCGTTCCCCTGCCTCCTGAACAGCGTTCCCTGATGGGCCACTGTTTTACACTTGACGAAAACAAGCTCTGGCCTTCGCATATCAGAATCCACCTGCATTTTTCTTAACAATGAATCCCTAAGGGGCGCCCATAAGCTCTTCTTCCTAAGAACACCCGCGGTTTTTAGAAACTCCTACCTGTCGTCATCCTCGCCACCAGTATACTCGGCCCGCATCTGCGCTCTTGGAAACCGCTTGTGGAAGTGCTGGCAGCTTGCACCAACCAGGTCAATGCCGCGGCCTACCATGGGCGAGATAAAGACTGCTAAAGCATCACGGAAGTTAGAAGGATCATATCTATCTTGATCAGTTGGTGATCTTGGATCTTGCATGACATGTTCTTGTTATAAGCCCCATGCTGGTAAAGCCTAACATGTTTCCTTGCACACCTTCCCTTCCCTCGCCTGCATCTTCAATGATAAAGGGCCGTGCAAGGCGTACTCGTGCATCAAAGTCGGCTGCCGTCACCTGCCAGAATGATTCAACAGCACTCGAACACCCTGGAAACACGTAGCCCCCAACAATTCCATCCTCCCAAGCTCAAACCTTCTGAGTCCTGTCTGACAAAAGTAAATACCCGTTGTCCCCTATAATTATGATCAACTACCCGTGAAGTTACGAGTATCACCGAAAATCAGCCTCACGGACTCGCTCCACTGGCTGTGGCGCATCGCCTGAGCTCTTGGGGGTTCTGAAAAATGGCGGGCTCTTAGGAGCCCAACGGATAGATGCAGATTTTTAAGTAGCAAGTATAAGGGGCATTTTGAGAAAGTCACAGGAAACACACAGCTGCACCCTTCCAGAAGCATGGGGCCGGGTGTTCTGGCTTTGACAGGCATTTTGTCCTCAAGATCATTGATCATTCTGATTGCTGCGAGGTTTAGCCGTAGGCTGGCATGTCAATGCATGTCATGCAGTACATGGTCCCTACATGATCCCTCTCACCTCGCGGCAGTCCTATCCAATGCAGTCTAAACGCAATGGATTCCTTCTGTTTCGCTTCGAAATGTTTTCTCATGAGGACTCCCAAAAAACATGAGCGCCCACTGTAGTCGCTCTCTACTGTTGTGCTGCAATCCTCAGATTCCAACAGCCGCAAGACTAAAACCTTCCGCTGATAGCCTTACCAGCCTTGATACCCACAAAAACCGATCAAAACACCAACCACATAAGATATTGCGCCGAACAAGCATGGCAACTGCAAAGCGGCCCTTCTGGTCCATCTGGGAATTTCTCCGAACTGCCCTGTGACCCCCTTCCAGACAAGTCTTAGGGTCCCTGGGGAAGCCTCCCACCTAGCCCAAGGGCGAATGGCGAAGAACTCCGCAGTGCTGGGCTCTGCCAATGGCGAGAGGTCTGGGGAAAGCGCTGGAGCGATGACCTGTAGGGTTCTCTCAAACTGGAGATGCACCAAGATACCCTAGAGATTCCTGAGGGCTAAAAGGAGATATCCGGTCTTTTCAGGATCATTTATTTTCTTGAGGAACTCTCACTCGCTCGGGGAAAAGCGCTGCAACGCAGCAGGGCAAAGTAGGTTCAGGAGGTACTGCTACTACCGCCGCTGCTGCTTCATCTACTTGTTCTCTTCGACGAAGAGGACTACTACCACCACCACTCATGAAAGCAGAAGACGCGCTACTCGCAACAGTGAACAGCAGCAGGAGCAGCAAAAGACTGGTCAGAGTGGCATCATCAGCAACAAACAATGACAATCATCATACTGCCTAACTTTACTCAAAGCTATTTGGGCGAGTGGCAAAGATCAAATAGTTAAGTACAGCAATTGCTAAATCCTCTACATCCCTAAGCACCGAGAAAAGGGCATTGCCACCCTTACCTTGCCTCACCGGATGCAAAAGCTTGGCCATCGAGCGCTTTGGCCAGAAGAGCCAGGCGAATGGTCATGAGAGCTCAGGCACTGGCAGCGACATAGCGCGCCGTGTGAGGCATGGACGGGAGTAGAAATAGGCGTGCGAATTAGCAGCCACAGCGGTAGGATTGAGCAGCACTGTGGCAGTATGAGCGCAAGTAGGAGTGCAAGTACCGCTAGAGGTACCCTAGAGGTAGACCAAGAAAAACAAACAAGTTGCAGCGGGAACACCGCCACCAGCAGCAGCTATGGTGCTCTTGTTCTTGCTGTTGTTGCCATTGATGCCAGAGCACTTGTTTCGGCAGTGATGGCCCTTGAACTAGTAACTGCGAGCCTGCTATCTATTATGCTGCTACTACGAGTCTGGGGCGGGCCGAGCTTTAGAAATCACTTGAATGGTAGCTTGGTTGTCTTCGCTGTTGAGGGCAGCTTGGGGCTTAAAAACCTGAACTACATGCCCTGTCCTAGATAATTTGTTGCTTTCACCTATGCATCTTATCCAACAGCGAAGGGACGATGGCTGGTACTGGCTGGCATGATACAAAATACCGGCAGAAAACCTCAACACAGCTGCAGCTGAACACATCTTCATTTCCCTCGCTGCCGTTGCTTGGGATGTCTGTTCTAGCATGGGTTCGCGGGTTCATTGGGCAGCTCATAACCCTGATAGCGCAATGACCTGCTAACCACATGATGGGGCTAGCGGCTGCAAACAGCTCACCGACATTCACACGAATCAGAAGCTTTTACAATCTTTTACATCTTTTACTTCGCGGATGCTGTCAATTACATCAGCTAGCACAAGCCCTTACCAGAATCATGCTGGTGAGTGCCTATCAGTGCAGCGGCCAGTGCTGTTAGCTATGATGCGCTTCTCCTGTTAAACTGTTGAACTTTCCGACGAGCTGCAGAAGACTAGGAAAAGCCATTTGGTATGTTCCTTCAAATTACAGGGTCACGGGGGTCCCAATGCACACCCAATATGCAAGGCATGCTTCTTCATATGGACACCACCCATAGAGGACCCGCATTCGCCGGAAGCCCTACCCATTTCTAAAGATCGAAGAACCCATGGGCCGTTGTTTTGCTGGTGCTGGCAGGTTCTGAAGTGGTACTGCACCGAAGGCCACATGTCCGCAAACACTTCTGCAGCAGGAATCTGCAATCAAGCAGTGCTCAATATGTAGTACCCCTCGCGAGCATCTAGGAATGAGTGCTTCTGGCTAGTCACTATCAATCCCCAGGCACACAGCAGTGTGCCGGGGCACCTGTTGTCCCTGGTGGTCTGCAAGGAAAGGGGAAACATGGACTAGCGAGAATGATAGGTGTTCCATAATGGCTGCTGTAACAACTTGTCCCCATCTCCCTACAAAGCAACAGGAAGTCTTCACGTGGATCACCCACATGCAGCCGAAAATTGCAGTCAGGACCGACTCTACATGCAGTGCTGGCAAATTGCAGTGAATTGCACTAGCTATCGCCTCCTGGGCTTTTCGCGCAAAAAACAATTGCCCCGGACAGCGTTCTCAGATGGCTGCTTGTCAGCACACACAAACACAGTTTCTCTTTGATCCCCATGTAGAATCAAGAAAACGCATGAAATTGTAAGCGTCACTATGGCCGAGATACATGTTGTGGTCTCTCCTACCTTCTACCCCAATATTGCCATCAGGAACATTCCCAGGTCACAGCTGGGAAGGTCTCTGCACATGGCTACAAGAGAGCCATCTCCACGTAGCTGCTTCATAGGCGGGAGGCTAGGGCGGGGGGTTAACTGGATCCTGCGAATCAACTGCTTGCCGGGAACTTCCGGCAACCGTATGAACAAGTGCGCGACGTGTGGTTAATTCCAACGCTTAAGCGTGGGAGACGACACAATGGAAGGGAGGTCAGAACTGCAGAGACAAACCTGCGTCAATCCAACACATTCGTTTCGTGTGCTAATTGTCTTCCAATTGTCGGAATCGCCATGTGCCTTTGCTTGCACCAGAAAGCCTCAAAACCTCATTTTTCTCTCTCACCCCTGATCATGGTTAGATGACAACATACCGACTGCGAAATGACAGTGTAAGTGCCGTCTGTAATGTGTCTCTATATAAACCGAATACTTGGAGTAGGGAGTCCCCCCGCCCTCCAGGAGCTTTCCGCAACCTCAGGCTCTGAGTTTGGTCCAGATGATGCTGCCTGGCCACGCGGCTTAGGGTTTAGGACTCGCGGCGTAGACCCCTCATTGATATCCCCATAAATTGTTGGATGTTTTGGGGATTCAGGAATCAGGAGCGTAGCTTCATAGTGGATGAAGGGATGAATCCCCATGGTGGGCCTGGTGAGCCCAAGCACTCCCCCATATACACATATACACACCTTATAAATTTGTACGTATACATATATGTATGCAAACATGTTTCTTAAGTCCATACCTTCATCCCGATCAGAATCGGTAGGATATCACCCTTGGCTGTCTAGCTCCCTTTCAGGCTGTAGGGAGGAGATATGCTAGTCTCAGATAAAATCTGCATTGCATGTAAAGCGGTTCTTGAAGATCTCCCACCACGTTGCAAGGTGTCAGAGTCAGAGGTGTTGACACAAAGTTTGGACTTGCGGATCAAATGCTTTTATGGAAAATATTCCTGAGCTTAGTGTCGGGCTTGTTGAAGCTTAAGAGGGAGGTTTGGATCTGGGAGTACACGGTGGCATGGGGGCAGAGATGTTGCGCGTACGGGAGCAATAAGGCAAGCTCTTGTATTTGGGGGGAAGGGGGGTGGAGGGCGCACAAAAGCCTACATAAGATGTACAGTGCTTAGGGATCTTCTCAAAAAGGTAGAACCTTTAATAGCGATCCCCATTCTGCCCCCTATCATCCCCATAAATTCCCAGGGTCTCCAGGGCACCCCTATTTTGAGAAGCTCGCAGTTGCCAATAACTTGGACAGCTCCCGCTGGCAAAGGAAAAATTGACCGAAATAAATCGCTTCTCCTGCCCTGCCTCCTACTACTATATGTTCCTTATAGTGGCCGCTATGAGCAACTGACAGACTTACTGATCAGCAAGGTCGATTGACGCAACAGATAGGGGTCGTCCCCCATCGCTCTTTGCAGGCTTCTGTCATGGAATTCATCTTCTCTTTTTGGGGTGGTCCTGTATTGCTTTACATCGTCAATGCCCCGCAAAAGTAATACATGCCAACTGTATACTAACCTTCAAGGACGCCAAATTTGCCCACATATTTGGAAACGATATTGAACATTCAGAGGGTGGGGGGGAGTGTAGTATTGGGGGAAGGATTGAGATTTGTACACATGACGGATACCAATAGGCAGTACCCCATGTCTAACTCCAAGGGTCCAAGACTTCAAATAGCATGCAGGTTGTAGTATATGGAGCCTGAAACCCCTTCATTTGGGCACTTGGAAGTGTAGGGCAAACCCAAGCCAAATTCTTGAGATCTGAAATGTAAGGCTCCCCAAAACCAAGCCCCAAAAAGGGACCCTTCAATTTGAGATGTTTTCCGAAAGGTGAACTTCGAAAACAGGCATCCCTCTTACGTACTACCGAATACTATCTCCCTCATGGCGGGCACTCCCGAAAAAAATTGACATCTGATTGCACTACCAAAAAAAAACGCAGCAGCGTGGGCTTGTTGTTTCATTGCTACATCTAGCTACAGATGCAACCATGAAATGGCATCCCCTCGCGTGGTGATGAACGACTCCACGACTTAGTAGCAAATATTGCCGGAACATAGAAAAGTACAATACTGAATCTCATTACTAGCGGGTTTGTAGCATTTATCGTTTTGGTTCTTGTGAATTCGGGGTTGCCTGCCTGGCTTGGGCTCGTGCCGGATGGGCCGGCAGTACCGTTCCTCACACCAGCTGCCATGCATTTCGACTTTTTCCATACGCACAGGTGTAGATACATATACGTATCAAAGCCCTAACCTACTGCAGAGCATCTGGAACTGTTCTTTGGATTTAGCAGGGGTTCCCGTTGGAACGCCCGAGGCGTCTACTGTTGGAGCCACATTGCTCGGGAGTCCAAAGTGCTTGGATAAAGATCACTGCCTAATAGGTATCCTGATGCAGGACCAACATCGACCAACTATTTCAAAAAAGTTTCTCCAGTTCTCGGACTGTATGGTCACTTTTAGCCGGCCCGTTGCACTTTGATTTTTCTGCTTGCGGTTCAGTCCAAAATTAGGCTGTCATGATGCACGGGGCATCTTCTACGTCACGGTGAGCTTCAGAAGAAGGAAATTATGACGGCCCTTCCTCGCCACCTGGGACTTGAAAACACACCTCGGGCCTGCGATCAGGGATCCCATCATATGAGCAGCTAAAGACGGAGTTCCTTGCAGACACCCTCCTCAAAACCAACATCACATCTGGCCCAATTGTCTTGCAGCAGTAGTAGGCCGCCGACCACTTTCTTCAAGACCCAGGCGTAAAGCCTGGCCCGCGCAGCAACTTGACTGCAAGAAAGGATCTCAATCATGATTGATTAGAATCAAAAGGCTGTAATTACTTCAATACTTCAGCTATGACCGTCCTCTCTAGATTAACCCCGTAGCTCGGGGAGCAGATGGGTAAGTCCCGAGATTTGAAGCTTTGCAGCTCACTTGCTGTATAACAGCAATAGTAAGAAGCAAAAAAGTAGTTGTGATAACAGTACCAGTAGTAATGATAGCGTAGGGGCTGAGCACGTGGCGTTGTGTAGCCAATCTTTCTGACATCCTCGGGACGGCCTGAGGCGCCAACAAGCATGCTAACAGGAATAGGTTTTCATGAGTGCCACTTGTGAGTGCCTGTCAGGTTTGCCTGCGCAGAAGATTTTGCTTTGAGACTCTTTGGGGCTGAGCCTCTGCGCCGCATCAAAGGTACGGGAGAAAACGCCGGCGATGAAAACGCATATACTGCCAGTGTTTTTGATCGTGCGGAATTTCCACCATGGCCAAGGTCAATGTTAAATGCTACGGGATGCGTCTAGCAGTCTAGTTTGTGCCCTGGACACAAAGAACACCCAGACAGAGAGCCTGGCATTCAAAACCAGCAAGTCTGAGAGTCCGACAGCGGTGTTTGGAGAAAGTTCGAGTGAGACTTTTGATCTGCGACTTCATCACCCAGCCTTAGCATGTAGCAGTTCTCTATACAACATAGTTCTCCAATTCACGTTGCAAGCATGTGAGGTTTTCCAGAAAATCCATATTTGTTCTTAATCGGGACCTGTAGGTTCAGGGAAATTCCCTCAACTTTTATACGAAATCACCTTTAGAGTTCTAGAGTTCGCTTGCACATTTGTGTGCACATCCTTTGGAACTTAGCCGAACTACCAACTAAAACATGTGATTAATGGTGATGATACTAGGGTCCTCTTATATGGGACCCCGAAAAAATATTTGACTTCGGGAAATATGACTAAACCCTCTGAAGCCTAAAACCTAAACCCTCAACCCTAAGAATTCCTAAGCCCGAATTCCTAAAAAAGCCCCAAACCTTAAACCCTATAGTAGTTGCCATTTTCTTTTCCATTATCCCAATATATAACCTAATGTAACCCAATACCTTAGGTGGACCCCCCGCCCAGCAATAGTGACTATAAGTTCTTATTTTACCACTATTACAGGGTGGGGGTCCTCCTAACCAATACCCCTCAACCGGGGAGGTGGCGCCCATTCACCCGGCGGCCCAGCGGGATGCAGTCGGTGAGCTCGGCCCTTGCGACGATCTTTCCAGAGCCCACCTGCTCGACGATCTACGAGGAGGTTTTGGGGTTTTGGGTGAAAGTTTAGGATTCAAGAAGTCAGGTTCAGTATTTTGTGTTTTATTAGGATTCAGGGTTTGGGGCCTGGTGTATGTATGACTGGGGATGATGCTGCTTCTCTGAGAAATGGAGAAGGATCCATTATGGGGGGGGAGGATGGATTTCCAATAATTTTGGGTTGGTCTGCTGGTGTGGTGTCTGCAACTGTGTCTTGCGCTGTCTACAGGTACCCTCATTGTTGTCCACTCACAACAGATTTTTCCCAGACCTCTTAGAGTGCAGCGTTTTTGGTGTTAAGCTTGATAGGAGTGAATGAGGACATCCCGAACAGGTCCTCAGGAGCTCTGGCGAGAGGTTTAGATACTGTGAGAAATCGTTTTCAGCCTGCTGGGAAACCGTGGCTGTCTCAGCACTGATAGCTGCCCGCGCGAATATCCTTTTGACGATGTAGGCAAAGCGAAAGTATTCGAAGATGTGAGCGCTGTACCAGCCTTGCCGGCAGCGGAAGATTGAGGCATGCATGAAATTCATGGAGCACCGCTATCCAAGCACGCTGAATATGCTTGACGTCATTAGCTTGACCGGTGCTGAAAAAGTATGGTTGTTTAAATAGAAGGCTCGCAGGAAAACACTACACACGAGCCAGCAACTCGAATTGGATGCCCATCGGTTCTGTGAGACACTCTCTGAGTGTCACTTCTTGGACTGCTCAGTTGCATCTCCATCTGCGTGTCCAGCATCGGCTGCTTGTGGAGGAAGCAGCTTCTCCATTGGAAAGGATGGCGCCCGGTTGGCATAGGTCCTCACCACTTTGCCTGTCAGGACAAGATGCTCACACCCAACGCTGGATTTCCAACTTTTGCCAGAGAGCTAGCCCATAAGTACAATGCTTTGGGTTTCTTAAGTTATGCGACATGCGTCCAAATGTCGAGTGGATGGGCATGTCTTGCTAATGTATGAGGTGCATGGCAGAAGATTCTTGTCAGGCAAGATGTGCTTATTATGCTAGTCTAGTATCGGCTACAGGGAAGACGTACTGCTCCCATTTTCTCGCTGCACACTAAAATCAAATAGCACATTAATCCTTACTGTACGAACCCTGGCAAACATCCGCTCAAATCGCCAAGTCTCTCTTTCTTTCTTTCTTTAAGGGTGATGGACAGCCCTACGGCTGCCCTAGGGCCCAGCCCCACACCCAGATCTGGCACGGCTCCCACGCGGCTCCCGAGGATCATAGTCCAATGGCTCTCCCTCCCAAGTCAAGTAAGCCCCATACTAGATAGCCTAGCCCCCAAACGTCTCTCTCTCTCTCTCTCTCACAGTTGGGCCCTCAACATAACGTGGTCCATCTTTAGCTGAATCCACGGAACCTCAAAAGCGGGAAATTCACCTTACATTCCACTTTTTCCCAAAAGCATTCTCTGGGAGTTTAGGCTTTGGGCCGTGGACACCTCACTGGGTGCGGATTGTCAGAGGGTGTAAGCCCCCAGTAATTAGGGGCATTCCAAGGTTTGTTTTGAGAAACTCCCACATGGAAATCAAATCAGGGGAAAGGAGCTTTGAGTGGAGAAAGCTAAACCCTGTTATAATAGTTTCCATTTTCTTTTCCATCATCCCTATATAACCCAACCCTAAACCCTAAACCCTGAACCCTTTTCATAGTAGTTTCCATTTTCTTTTCCATTATCTCAATATATTCATACCCTATTTTACTATAGCAGTTTCCATTTTCTTTTCCATTATCCCAATATATACCCTAATTCATACCCTATTGTACTATAGTAGTTTCCATTTTCTTTTCCATTCTCCCAATATATTCAACCTCCATTTTAATATAGTAGTTTCCATTTTCTTTTCCATTATTTCAGGTTTTGCGCTTTGGGATGCAAGGTAGCCTTCCAAGGGGCCCTGCGGGATGCGTCGTGCTGCAGGCTCGATGGCTGCCACGCGCTCATAGAGCTGACGCCGGAGGAGATCTCGGAAAGGATCCTCCAAACAGAAATTCGTAAAGCAGTTTGAGGCAGTGTGAAAGGCTTTGCAGGAGTTGTGGAACTTGGGAGTCCATGAGGCATTGAGGTTATTCATTCTAGAATTCAGTAGACTTTAACGCCAGCATGGAGATTTGAATGTGCAATATTAAGGGGATATGAAAACTCCAAACCAAAGCAGTGATCTGGATGGTTGCTCAGGCGGATCCTCCCGCCAATTCAGGTTTGATATTTGGCAGAAGTTCACCAGCACTAAACAGCCCAAAGTTCCTAGCCTGACAGTTGCTTCAGAATCTGAACAGCCTGTACTTGAAACATGTGCTGGATCTTTATTAACTAATCGGATCCGCAGAGTGTTAACCGAAAACTGGACAGATCGCGACAACGTTCAAACTTGAACTCGAGAGATTAACCGGCAATACATGAGCGGCTTCAAAGGAAGGTGGGGAAGTGAGATCGCTCCAACGCCCATTGTTCGAGGCGACAGTTCGGTCAAGGCTTGCGGTTGGGGGGTTACGCGGGTTCTCTTGGCTAATTATACTCATTACCGAGAAAAGTTCATAGCAATACTTCCCCCTGTTGAATGAAGCTTAACTGGCTCACCAACTGCGCTACCGCCGCACAAGCACTCCCGGTCGTATGCCCACCGAGCCTCAAGGCGTGCCTGCTGCAACCACTCGATCTCCTGGAGGGCTAGTGCTTGCCACAGCAGCCGAACTCACCAAAAACGTGTAAACACATGTGGGAAAGCACTGCTGTCTGAACACGTGAGCTGTTCTATGCCAGACCTTTGCTGGGCTTACCAGCAGCCCATGACACAGACATGACACCACTTAAGTCCTGCTCCACGGCTTTCCGAATGTCGGCATAAGCCTTGTCGCACGCACTTCGGTCCTTCCATGCTCAGGGCTCATCACATGTTTGGCCTGCCCTTGGTAGTTCTGCGTGGGGTTACAAGTTGGGATACTATAGGTATCATCTGCCCTCACTTATGACTACGTCCTGAAACCCTTCATCCCACAGCCAACCTTTATCAAAACCTGCAGGGCAGCTCCTTGGGGTCAACGTCTTTCAGGTCGACGGGCTCGCCAAAGCCTAGGTCGTGCAGACATTTGGTGAAATCAGAGATTCATAGGCCAACCCACCAACTCAGAAACCTGTTCTACTACGTGGTGATGAAAAGGATTTATTGTCAGACCCTTCATGAGCTGACCAAAAGGCTGTAGTAGAAGCGGTCCCCAATGCCCGGGCTGGATTGCGTGGCCAGCGATAGTGGTGGAGCCATGAATGGCACACTCATGCCCGACTCCTCACATCTGCATCTAATCTTGGGATATCTCAGGCTTGGTCGAAAAACTCATACTGGTAGAGGCTCAGTTATGACTGGCAAGCAAACAGTACGTCTCGTACCAAGAGATCATCGGGATCCCCAAAGCCAGACACGGAAGCTTCAACCAACTTAGCTTATCCTTCCAAGGGCTAAGTGCTAGATCACTACAGGTGAGTCTCCATTGGTACTATTGCAGAAAGTGGTGCCAATACATTAGGATTAGGTTTCTGCTGCAACCACTACTGCGCAACACCCACTCCCCCTCGGTTCCACCCTTAAAAACTCTAGCCTCGTTCCTCCCAAACCTCACCGGCAATACAAGTACGCAGATTTGAAGGGAGGCGGTGTTGGACAGAATGTCATGTTGTAGCTGATGATGGCAATCAATCTGAATAGCTGAATAGGGAACGTACAATGAAACAGCGGATGCTCTTGTATCCGCAAAGAAAGGTTGAAACTTAAGCCCAACCAAGTGTCCAGAGCTTCCGATACCGGCATGAGACCACCGGATTTCGGCTGGCTACCTTTCGTCAACTCATAGGATTAGCTCTGCACACTACACTAAACACTAAAACTCTAAGGCTCCACCAACAACAGATCAATACCAGCAAGAGAGAGAAGTCAAAGCAGTGGCCAGAACTCCATTCGGAATCTCAAGATTTGGAGACCTAGAAAGTGCTCCGGCACTCCTGTCTTCAATCGCTTCAAATCAATTCCCTCTTTTATCCACACTGTGGGGAACGAAAAATGCCACAGCACCACTACAGCCTGAACCCGATCCAGTTGCGGGCCATGAAAGGAAGGAGCTCCTCAGCCTTTCTCCGGAGCTCTCTGGAGTTAGCCAGCACCTGGTGACAGGCCCTAATGAGTTTATCATGAGTTTATCTTTTTCAACAGCCGCTGAGATCCCTGTCCCCCAACATACCAGCAGCCCTAGAGTCATTTCTAGTTTGCGTTGATCTACCACAACAGGATGCCCTTGAGGATTCTGGGCACAAAGGAGGGCTTCTTTGGGAAGACTCCGGGTCGTTCTTGAAAATCCCAGCCTGAACATTGTCATCTGCCCCAATTCCGGCAAAGGGAACAACCACAGCGTTGAAGCGCGCGGCCACTCGGACAAAGTCCGTCTTACTTGGCCAGAAGAGCTTGTAGTCCTCTCCCGGGCCATGCAGGGCCTCTTTCACACCACCTGGAAACCTGGGCCAGATGTAAAATCCTCTTCAGCGCTTAGCTTAAAGTTCCTGGCGAAGCTACTAACCTGTCAGCGCAAGATCAGACTTCAAAAGGACCAGCAACAGAAGCACCATCTCCCCTTGCTGCAACAGCTTGAAGATGTTGCGAGGTGAGACAGAAACTGCTCCGAAAGTTTGGAATTGTGAAGGCCCTTGCTGACGCATGCGCCGCATAGCTCCAGGATAGGCAAGGCCTCTAGCTACCACTCCCCTTGTCACCTAGGCTCCAAAATTACCAGAGCAAGATTAAGAAGACCAATGTGTTTCAAGGCATGTTTGTGGAAAATTGCCTTTCTAAGCCACAAACGAGCCTTACAAACCAACCTGTGCCACATGCAACCCAGGTTGCCAGGAACTCACGCACCAAAGGACCAAGATCCAGTCCGGCTATCCTAGGTGTTATTAAACCCTTGAAAACAGCAACTGCACCCCTTGGTTTTCCGATAACTGTGATCACAACTAAAAAAGTACTTACTGATCACAAGTCTAATGGTGTGAACTAGCATCTGGTGGTTGCCCACGAGAAGCACTGGTCGCTCTCCGGCCTCTGCTGGCGTTGGAACACCACCCAGGCCAAAAGACCGCTGTGATGAGGAAGCCGCATCAAAGCTGCAAAACACAGGTGAGACAACAGACGCTAATCTCTCCACGTCCTTGGAACCATCCTCCAGTTGCTCCAGGCTTGGGAACTCGTAGCCTGAAACCGGATCCTTGTAGGCAAAAATGGCCGACTCCTTCAACATCTTCAGGAGGTCTAGGTTGCTGGCCAAGGGTTCATGGCTTCGGCTATCTAACTCCTTGACCTCCATCCTGCCTGTGAGGCAGCGCTCCTCCAGAATCGGCTTCAGCTTCTGTGCTTCAGCTCGAGAGGGCAGGAGCGTGTCATCCTTCGAGACAGCAAGCAGAGTCGCTGGGAATGGAGATCTGTTGGCTGGGCGCCGGAGCTCGCAGGACACTGCCTCCCAGCCATCCCGGAGCCAGGCTTTCAGACGAAAGTCCAAGGTCCCACTGCGAGCTGCAAGCGCAGCTGACCGGAAACCTGCGGCACCTGTAGCAGCCTTGACGATGAGATCTCCAAGCCCATCGTTAAAAGTCGCTTGCCCTCCAACTGCCGGGGCTCCCCGCAAAAGCTCCGCCAATGGTCTAACAGGAAGTGGGCCCAGGCTTTGCCAAGGCTTCTGCGCAAGGCCAGTAGCGGGATTCACAAGCACAAGCCCCTTCAACGCGCGGCCTAGCCGCAGGGCCATGGACAGAGCTAGCAGGCCACCAAAGCCATCGCCGATCAAAACCACTTTCCGTTTCTGGGCGATCTGTTTGCGCAACCAGTCTTCCACTGCGCCAGCAAGCTCGACGAAGCTGGTCTTCCTATCGCTCTTGGGAAGAAAGCAGCGCCAAAGCCTTGGAGAGCTTTAAATTTGAATTCTTTACGTTGAACTCGCTAGATATCACTGAAATCAAACGACTTTCACTCTAAGAGCTGCGCTCGAAGCCATCATCCACAAGGCTGGGAAACTGCACAGCTGGCACTGTCCCGGTGAAATCGATGTCAGGGAGATACCTGCATTTCACAAGGCGTGGCTCAGGACGCCTTCACAAAGCAGAAGTAACGGACAACGCCAATCAGTGCCAGGCCACAACAAAATGTCACCCGTGCCATCGGGGGGCCCTCCCACACAGTCAAAGCCAATCTGAGCGGTGCCATCTATCTCATCTGCAGCGGCTGTCATGGAAGCAGGGGCCGTACCCGATTGCAGCGCAGCAGCCCACTCAGGCTGCAAGACACCTGGGGGGGGGCTTCCTTTCACTCCAAAGCTTCAGATGCCATCTCCTGCCTCTTGGGCGATCTTCAGCAGCCAACACAACCTGTGCTGGGCACGCAGCTAACACCATATACACATGGCCTCCCTACACCCTCACATGTATGCACAGGTGGTCACTCCCTGCCTTGCGAAGAGCTCGCCTGGCACGAGCTCTCCACGCAAGAGCCGAGGCTGCGATGATGCCTGCGCTGCCCGCGCTGGGCAGAGCGCCGTGTCCATAGCCGCTCACCTTTGAGAACTGCGAGAACTGGCGACTTTGTCCATGTCCTGATGCACTGCGGAGCTTGCCCGCAAAAGGCAAGCCATCTGCTAATCTAGGACCGAAGGACTTGGAGTGAAGCTCGTGAGAAAAATCCCGCAGTCACCGGCACTATAGGAACAAAGCTTTACCGAAAAGGACGTGTTGAAGGGAAGCTTCTACATGGAATCACTAAATAAACCCTATACATGGCCCCTTGATATGCCTGTAAACCCTATTTTCCCCCTGTACAATCCCTCTGTAATCATCAATGTATCCCAAACCCTAAACCCAAATAACCTGTATGATCTATAGTCTGAACTCCTGTATCCCCCCTAATATGCCCTATGATAGGAACCTTATATTATGTAATCTCGCATATAACTTCTTTGAAGGAGTTTAGACTATATCTCATACGATCCCTTTTGCAACAGGCTTTCTCATAGGATCCCTAAACCCTTAACCCTAAATGAGCCATAGTCTAAACTCCCAGCATCCCCCTTGATAAGCCCTATTCTCAACCCCAAACCCTATATGATACCTAGAAACTGGCTAAAGTTCCACCCAGGTGCGGCCTTGGACTGCTTGTCCTGGCACAGGGGTGACTTACGTGGCGTTAAGTAGGATGTAAAGGAATATAAAAATCATATAGGGATCTAGGAACTATATAGGAGTAATAGGGAACAAGGGAATATATTATATAGGGATGATACTTGTACTCTACCAACCACCAGAAAGTGGAGTGGGGCCCTACAGCCTCAAGGGAATTGGGGGGCAAGGTGACTTGAGGAGCCCAGCCCTAAACCCTAAACCCCCTGCAGTCATGTTGGAGGCTTGGGATGTCTGTTCTTCGTTTTGCAAATTTGCGGATCGTTTGGCCAGTGCTTAGAAGGTGGGCCCGACGGATTTTGGCCTGAAGAGGTTTGTGGACTCAATACAGCATCATAGCCCCCAAAAGAGCTACAATGAGGGAACTTCCGGATGTGGGATATACAAGACCTGTACAATGGTTCTTCACCTTGAAAGAACTATTTGGGAGTGTTTTGAGATGCTCCCAGGGCCTGGCACCTGCTTGAATGCCGCGTCTGGTGACACTTGCCAGTTGCCAATCGCGGCCATGGCAGTCCCAGTGCAGCTACCTGCTGCTGTCGATCGTGCAGCCAGGCCAATACGGCTGCAGAGTCAGGTGAGCTGTAGTCTAAACTCCTTCACCGGGGTAATGTGGGGGACTACATAGACTATTATGAGTTATATATGAAGGGAATGCCAGGAGTTTAGACTATGCAGTCGCTCAGGTGATGTGGGGGCCTCCATAAATGGGGACTCCTCTTTGGGTCTCCCTATAAAAGAAGGACTTGGGATGTGGGAGTCTATATTGGGGCCCCCTTATTTCTGGAAACAACTATGCAGGCTTGACTCCCATCATCAGGGCCTGGCCTAGAGCCCTTTGTGCAGGTAGCATGGAGTCTAACACCGAAGTTGCTCAGGGCTGAATAAAGCATTATAGGAGTTCTGGGGGTTAGTTAACTGACTATGCGGGAAGTGGTACGGTAACTCTCGGCACAATGCAAGGAAATTTCTAGGTCCTAAACCCCTTCATTAAGTATTTCTATCTGCATTTCCGCTTAGATTCCCAGCCTGCTTCATAGGTGCTCCTTATTTCAGCTGTTTGGGGCTTGCGGGGTCAAGCAGAAATCCAACCTGACCTGGAAGCTCTTCCCAAAGGCGTATAATGTTTTTTGAAGTGAACCACGGCTTGCATTCAATTTAAGACAGACAGAGGTCACATTCGTTGGCAAGGTGAGACAGCGGATTGGGTGTCAGCAAATTATACAAGATGTTACAATCATGAGTAACTAGTAACGGCGACGTGCTACTCCGCGCACGGTATCCCAAGTGTAGCACAACGAAACATAAAAGACGCGGTTATTCAAGAAATGACTGCCGCCATGTGTCAAACAAGGCTTGGGGAATAATGCAGCCCGCTTATTGCAACGGGCGCTTGAGGCCCACGGACATTTGCTGACAGGGATGGCCTTCTTGAAATATACACACTCGCCTGCATTCCGAAGGAGCCCCCTATACACTCACCCACAACGAATAGTGAAGCCCTACGTCATACCCTAATCCTTATAACCCACGAGATAACTCCAGTTGCCATTTCATTGTCCGTAGAGACTGCAGATTGTCATCCAGCAACATGCACAGTACCTCGATCAGGCCGATGAGGCCACGGAGATTGGTTGGCCGATTCCTGGCTCCGATCACCAGACTTCGCTGAGGAGTTTGCTTGCTTGTTATAGTCCCCTTCCGCTAACGAAAATCCCCCATCCCCGTAATGATGCATACTCCCATAGTGGCACAAATTATCTTAATGGGGAAATTGTTCATGACTACGGAGGAGATTATGGGCAAGAGATAAGTATGTCGGGCATTTCTCAAACAAATCAGGGACGCCCTTCAGGCCTTAGGCATCCGGGATTATTGAACGAGGGTCGTTTTGCGAAGCTCGCGTGGGATGTTGTTTTCCCTTCGGCTGCATGGGAGCGGGGCAGAGAACTCTGGGGATAGCGCTGCGTAGCAGTTGCTACCACACGCCTACCTCTCATCTGCTCAACCTCCAATTCTAACAACAGGATCATTAACTGCACGGGGAGAGTAGGCACCGCAGACACAAGCATATAAAGCTTACCAGGTTAGTGTTCAACATGTTTTTACTGTACTTGTTCAACACAAGCTCAGACGCACCAGAGTGTCACGTACCTCCCCCAGTGCGTCTGGGGTCCCATAGAAAAGGCTCAACATCAGGTTGCTAAATAAAATAGGATGTTGGCGAGTCGAGAGACAGCATTACTTTCAGTGCGAAACAGACCTTACTTGCAGGGTATGGGGACTTAGTAACGGAGTCAATAATGGGCATATTTGGGGCTGTTAATTACAAAGCTTATAGGGGTTATTAAGCTTTTCACCCCAGAAACCACCTGGTTCCCGATATGCACATAGTCAGATAGGGCATGATACGAAACACTTGAAAAACCAAAATGGTTAAACTACAGGCGACAACCGGCGACAACCTGTAAAACTTGAGCACCTTCCTACCACCAGAGCCTTGGACCCTAAAAATTGCAATTGAAGCATAATTTTGATACTTATACTAATAATATTCTTATTGTTGTTGCAATGATATGAACTAATCGTGAACATAGTAGTTAAAGAAATTACAAGAACTTTGGCAAGGACCATAAATAATGCAAATATCGTACCTATGGAATGTTGACAAAACCTTAAACCCTCAACCTAACCTGTTTGCAAAGGACTGAGGGCATGGATCCTCCTAGTAGTCCCCATATGATAACACTCAATGGCACAAAAACATCTGTTGTTTTTCCAATCCCCTGTATAGCCTGATATTATCCCTACATACTGCAGTTTTCCATTCGATTTTCCTTTTCGCTTTCCATTGTAGAAGTTTCCATGTTCTTGTCCATTCCCTCAACCTCTTGATACCAGACGTACGTCATACAACCCCATATAATCCCTATCATTTTCTCTTTTTCCACATGATTCTAGATTATTGAGGGCAATATTGTTACACCCAACCCTAAACTCTATGTGAGCAACCCAACTTCAACAGCCGGTCCTGAGCTCCCAAGTTTTCTGCTTGGCCAGGATTTTGCCCTTGGCCAGCGGCTGAGGGCTCATGAGTAGTCACTTGAAAGCATATACGGGGAGGCGGATATGTACAACACATATTTCTCGGGCTCTAAGTGCGTTTCAGAATTCTAGGTAGATGTCAAAGCGACCTCGGTTACAACTGCTCCTATCCTCCTATATCCTGCTTCTGACCCCACTTCAAAGAAACTCCCACACAACCGCGTCTCAGCCAGATTCCCTGACATGAGAACCTGCCGCAACTCCAACCGTATTTCGGGGTTGCTTAAGATGACAAATTATGAGGGGTCATTTCCGTGGGGAAACTTGATCTAGTGACCACGCAGATGCAGAGTGCAACGCAATACCCGCAAAGCGTCCTTGATCATGGCAGCCAGCAAGCATCAACTGAGCTCTGGACAATCCACCTTGGAAAGGCCATTGAAGGTGTCATAGAGAACATGAGACATGAGCAATTGGACCCCAAGGATATCAAGGATATGCAAGCTTTATGGACTCCATTTGGACCCCAAGGATATCAAGGATATGCAAGCTTTATGGACTCCATTT
>CAJNIZ010002847.1:11263-36074 GCA_905231905.1 Symbiodinium pilosum | reverse complement strand
CCCTATTTAGAAAATTCCAAGAAGTAAAATAGTTCGAATGATTAAAGTAATTAGGATAATTTAAATAGATCATTTCCAATATTCGAACTATTTTCAAAGAAAAGAATGAAGATAAGTTTTAAGATAATTAAAATGTGTGAATTTTTCACGTGTTTCAATTATTTGCTTTAAAAAGAAAATAAGGAAATACATCCAATTTCAAGGTCCACCTTGGCTAGTTTCCCTGTAAATTTCTTTTGAAATTCGCTTTTACCCTAAAAACGGTGGATCTTTGAGGGGGGGGTTGCTATTAATTCTATTATTGCTGTTATTACTTTTAAGTTACTAATATGAAAAATTATGATTTCTGTTTTTACCATTATTGCTGTTAGTACTGTTGTTCTGAGGGTCTGGGATAGATTTAGATGGCTTTACAGGGAATATTTGGTGGTTTCCAACAATTAGGGGCACCTTTTTAAGGGTCCCCATAATGAGGATTATAACATCTTGGGGTCTATATCGGGCCTATTTTGGGAAACTACCATATGTAGGAATTGTGGTCCATAATTCCATGTTAATCTAAAAATATTCCCAGGAATACCCCGGGGGCCCTTCTAGAACTTGGCTTTCTAAATCTTTAGGTCGGACACTGCGGCTGTGGAATTTCTGTGGAATTTTGGTGGCCTGGGCTTATTCGGCTGGAGGGCATCACACAGGCTGATGTATGGAGGCCGCCAGATGCAGCTGTTGCGTTGCTCTAACCTATAAAATCCCTACAAATGACCCCCAATAGTACTTTCCCCTTTCTTTTCCATTTTTGCAATATGACCCCAATATGAGAACCACCCCTGCCACAGGGTGGCTGTGCCAGTACACTTCTGAGCTGGGAACTGCTCATCAGTCTCGCGGAAGCGTCACGGTCAGTCCTCAGGCTTCAAGTTTGCTCTTTTCTGAGAAATGCTGCAGCTACTGCTTTTATGAACTTGATCACGTCTCTGACACCATGAAATGGAGCTGTGTCCGGGATTTTCGGATAAGGTCCAGACAGTCCTTGCTCCAGGACTTTCTGCTGCTCCAAGGTAAGCTCCTGTCTATTTTCCCGCGGAAGAGAGCAGCGGCAGGATTCAGCAAAAATTCTAAGTCCCTCGATGGTCAGTCAAGATATGCAGTGCCTCGGAATCACTGTCGTCGCCGCCCTTATCCGCAAACTCCTGCACGTGGGAGGACATACCACCTGCTCTAAGCATCCCCACATGTCCGGTTCTGCTACTGTCTGCTCGACTGCAGTGGACTTCCCCATTGATCGTCCCAGCTGCTGCCGGCAACTAACCCTAAGCCCTAAACTGTGTCAAGGTGGTTTCGGGAGGAGGGAGTTTCCTCTCCGAGCTTCCTGCCCCTCTTGAATTAGGAACTCAGGTCTCAGCAACCCTAGTTACAATCACGTGTGTTTCACCTATGCTGATCTAGGAAACCGGTGCCGGCACAGAACAGGAAACAATCTGATTCGTTTGGACCATCTGATAGCCTTCTGCACTGCAGCCTTCTCGCGCTTGTTTCTAGGCCAACTATTAGGCCTCTAGGTGCCTGTGCGAACCCACATCCCCAGGTGCTTTGATTTCAAACTCAATCATGTTTCTCCCTCCTGCTCTGCAAGCGAGGTCTGGGCATGTGCATATATCTGCGTAAGCCTAATTTACGAAGATGTATATTATGCGAAACTCGAGGCGTGTAAGGTAGAACTGTCCTCGTCGGAGGAGTCAGGTGCAGCAGGCGCTGGCGCGGCCTTTGGCGCCTGTGCCTCTGGGCTGACAGCTTGGGAAGCACCTCGGAATCACTTGGGGCATGGGGTCTTGCCAGGTTTGTGTGGATCATGTAGGGATCTATAATCACTGCATCTATTGGCGTATGAAACCCAAAGACATAGGCTGACGTCATCCCCAAGAAGCGCCTGGATTTATATACCCACTTTGTAGAGAATGCGCATTGCATCGTTCAAAACTTGGGTGAGGTCTCTTGTCTCAGACATGTTTGTCCTGTAAACAATCGGGATTTTTAATGGCATCATTACTTATTTGCCAGAAGCATTCAGCAAGGTTCAAGGGAAGTCTCAGGCAAAGCATGCTACTGGCGTATTGCTACATGAGCCTGTAAATCCGCACATGAAGCTTCTCACGACTCTAAGGCCTGTAGCATCGTACAATGTCACATGCCTCAAATGCCTCTACAAACCAGCAAGGCACTGAGGCCGCTACAAACACCCCGCAAGCCCGCAAAGAGTGATCGCTCACGCTTCCGTTGGTCGGCCTCTCATGTACTGGGCTACAGCGGCCACCAACTACCAAGCCGCAGTCAGAACATCGGGCAGTGAGAAACTACAGAACCCGGCAGCTTGCCGTTGCTGGGACCCCATGGAATTGAGTTGTTACATCCCACGATGCCAAATGGACTTTCCAGCCTCTTGCGCCTTCAGCTGCGACCTGCAGAACAGACAGTTGCCCACTTTGCCACAACAAGCAACCACACATAAGGTCTTTTTTTGAATAACACGTGAGAAAAAGTAACACATTAGCTGAAAAGTTATATAATATAGCTTCAAATTCAAATGCATGTGGCCGTGGCCACAGGGTGCCATCCGTGCGGGGGAGCTGTATCATCTAAAAATCTCGTTGTCCAACACTCACGTGCCAGGCCAACACAGCCAAGCGCAGGGCAGCTTCTTTCGAGCGTCGGGATTGTCTGGATTTACCTGCACACTTCTAGAAGTTCATCTCTTAGGCAGACACCCTCACCCACCCTGTCCCACTCCGCCCCGACCTAACCCACTCAAGATGCTCCTCCAAAAGAACAACCATGATTGAAGGACTTTCTAGCATGGGAAGACAGGCCAACAGAACCCTGACAAAGGAGTAAATGCAGTTCAGGGCTGCACCGCGTGAAGGTCACTTACCCAGCCCAGACGATGTGGAGGAAGGGTCTCAAAAGTCAAGTCTGGTTGCTTTTCAGGGCTTCAGCAATACGCCAAGAATGAAGGATCCAGGTAACCCTCCCCAAACTCAACATGGAACAAAATCCCATACAACTCCTCTGTCTCTCTCTCTCTCTCTCTCTGCATAAATACACATATATATATATAGAGCTGACCCCATATAACTACCCAGCATAGCCCTACAAAACCCTATATAATCCCCATAAGCCCAAAGGGGCTCCACAAAGACAACTTTCAAATCTGCGCAGCCTCCAGGGATAACTTGCAGCTGGCAATGGCTTTAGAGACCTGCTTTCAGCACCCAGACCCCTGGATCTAGTGCTTAGGGTTTAGGGTAGTGGGATAATGAAAAATAAAATGGAAACTACTGTAATGATATAGGGGTTATATGGGTATATATTGGGTTACATAGGGAATAAGTTTAAAGTAGAACCCCCAATATGGTACCTAAACTACTATCGGGTAATTTCTAGGAACCCTTGAGGGGGATCCACTTTCTAGATCCTCCCAGGGGTATGGGTCTGGGCAGTGGTCATAGCTGTACGGTAGCTGATCTTGTGACCAGGTAAGCCTGAGTAAATAAATCGACGTACGTTACGTACATCTCAGAACAGCTAACATCCAGTCCCTCAGCTGACAAGCATACAATCTAAGCATCACCCACCTTCCTTGCAACAAGCAGGGGTATCCTTCTGACTTCTTAGCCAAAGACGGCTACCATTGGCCGCGGCGTGCGTCTGAAAATCTTTGGACATGCTCCCGCTGTTCTTGGGATCTTGGCAGGTACTCAGTCACTGTCACTTGAAAGGGCGCAATTGAAGGGCCAATGCGGCGAGTTCGGGACAATGGCATATCAGGATTAGAACTGCTCATCCTTCTCTGATGTCTCCATAGAATGTTCCATGTTTTTCCTTTGGTTCAGGAGTATGCCCAATACCCTCCCCAATCCCCATATCATACCAGTCTTTCGGCGAAGGTCAACATACTTGGCCTGACCAGCCTACGGTGCTCCCTTCCAGCCTGAGCACCCTAAGAAAACTGATAAGCAACCACCCCCAACAGTAAACATTCCCCATAAGGGGCCCCTTGAAAGGGGATATTGCGTTAAGGGTTTAGGGATTTTAGGTAGAGACTGTTTCCCATAAAGTACTATCATGCATGAGGAGAACATTCACTGTTGGGGGAGAAGCATCCCATGGTCATACTTCGAACAAGAAGACCATCCTTCGGCCTCCCCGCTAACCTCATAGGCTTCTGCCTTCCGGTAGTGCACCTGACGATCAAAAGGAACGATGAAGTCAGCTCGGAAGCTTGCTGATAGCAACTCAAGTCAAGGGGGCGCACAAACATCTGGATATTACGTCCGCAACCTAAATTTGGTCAAGATGCGCGCCTTCGAAAAGTCCGCGCATCGTCAAGTTCGGTCAGACAAAGGACAGCCATGCAGGCCATCAACTTACCAAACTACGTCCGCAACCGAAGAAGGGCACCACGACCACAACCATACAGATTTGCTTTGCTTCCCTAATCTCTAGACCACACTGCAAGCTTGGCCGGGGACATCAGACTGGTCAAGCCCGCATGCAGTATCCCCACATAAATACTACATAGCCACGACACCACAATCCCAACTGCCATTTCGTGTTCCATGTGGTTCCATCGCTCTATCCTGAAAACCCTCTATGTCTCCGCATATCCCTGACTATGTACCCCTGTATCCCCTCATAAGATGGCACTGTATCTCAATTATGGGCCCTAATTTTGGGAACTACCTATATCGCTAGATAAGTCAAGTCCTACTTGCCAGGCTTCTGTGCCTTGCCCCGGAGCTCCGACGTTACTGCGATTTTTAGCCGCTCCCGCAGGGCCTGCAACATCGGAGCTTCCAAGTTGGGGTGGGGGGTACCAGTAAGGAGTTTAGTATATATTGTGCTATTGAAGGAAACCCTAACTTTGTGGAAGCTTCGAATCGTGGGACTGTCCCTGCATGACATTCATCGGGGCTGACTCTGAACACTCAACTTCATCAAGAAGATGCTGTAGTTTGTTGGTGGCGAATGCTGTGTTTGCCTAAGCTCTAGGTCTACAATCCAGGTCCACTTACACGAAAATAGTTAACACCAAACCGGAACCCTAAACCTAAACCTTAAAGCCAAGCACTAAAGTCTAATGACAGGATCAGAAGCCTTCTCACAGTGGTCCAGCGCTTTCTCGATTTTCTTCTGCTTTGTGTACGCCAGCCTTAATAGCAAGGGCTCTCATTATTATTGTAATTACTACTATTACTATCATTCTACTATGACTATTAAGCAAGCCATCCTCACCACCCCAAGCCCCGAATTCCCCGAACTCTGAGCAAAGTACTGAACTACAGTAGTAGCTAATGCTGTCCTGCTTTAAACGTTTCGAGCTACATGGGGCCTAGCCCCTAAAGTCTAATTCGTCTTTCCAGGAACATGGACTCAGGCTGGGGCGCCATGTTGGAATGCAGCCGGAACTCAACATCGGCGTCCTTCCCCAAATCGGCGCTAGATTGAACAGGAAGGGCAGACAATGTCAAGTCAAAAGAAGTTAGCATGGCAGCTAAACGAAGTTAATTTTCCTAGTTTGTCTCAGTCCAAACGGACAACCAACGTACAAGTGTCGATGCGGTGTCAATGCGCAAAAGCCTGCACATACTTAGGAGACACAAGTCAACTGAAAAGGTGCTTCAGTAGAGTCTTGTAAGTGATAAATTGCAGTAGCTCCTCTGCGCTAACAAGCTATGTGTAGCGCTGTAGTAAATTGAGGTTATATTGGGAATAATGGAAAATAGAAGCTACTATAGCAGCTTCCATTTTCTGTTCCATTATCCAAATCTAACCCCAAAATACTATAACATTATGCGTTGTTTTAGTACAGGGCTCCACGCAGAAGAAACCGCGGGTGTTGATCCGATTCCCTAGCGACCACAAACATACTCGTTATGAAGCCCTACATTGGAATAATCTCCCTAAATCCTAACCTACAAAGAGTAGTTTCCATTTTTCTGTTCCATTACCCCTACATAACCCCAATATACTACCTCCTAACCCCAGTATCCATTTCATTTTCCATTCTCTTTTCCATTTGGTTCTCCATGATACCCCAATATAACCCATATGGTAGTTAATATGCCGCCCAGCTAGCCATTGCAGCCCCTGGAAACCAGAGCTGCTGGGTTGGCAAACAATCCTGAGAGCCTCGGGCAAAACACAGAGATTAATTTGAGATCTATAATAATCCTCAAGTAGATAGAATACGGCTTAGGGTATATTATAATCAGATCCCCATATACCCCATATTCTATCTACTTCAGGGGGGTTATAAGGGTTTTTGACCCTGCTAAGAACTCATGCTTTAGGGGTTGGGGATATGAGCTATAATTAGTCTACACTCCTAGTATCCCCCTTAGTAACCCCGATAATACTCCCCTATATGATTTCCTATGTCGCCCCCTCGAATGAGTCTAGGCTTTCGCTCATATACACTTGTGTCTTTACATGTTCGTGTTGTATATCTGAATAATGTAGCCCGCCTCCTAAGGCTCCTAAGGACTCCAGAACCGGGAACTCAGAAATTCCGGAAACGAGGCTGCCTGAAGCTTCTCTGCGCCCTTCAAGGCATTCTTCCAATACCTGCCATGCGGAAATCTACATAGCGGTAGCAGGAGTAGCATCACCAACAATGCTAGCAGCAGCAGCTGCCAGCAACTCTGAAGCAACTGCGATGGTTCTCGCCATGCATCGAACCCTGGTCTGGGATTGTGCCTGAACTTGAGGCTTGTCAATGATGTGAGCGTTTAAAAGAAAAAATACAAAAGGTATGCCCAATGTTGAGGATTCTTCATGATTCCTCCCACAAGTGGCTCAGACTAGAGGACCCCGGTTTTGGGCAGAGCTCTACACCGACCCACCACCTGTCTCATAGTGAAGCAGTAAGCTGGAACCCCAGCAAATGGTGGTCAGTATGCAGGAAATGGCCGGCAAGGCCTGTTTGCCTTTTTCCAGTCCTGAGCAGCAATGCGTTTTTCCTGAACGGCGCTCGCCAAGTTGAAGCAGTCAGCACTGCACGCGAGCATTCTCTGTACGTGCTTCCTCCATTGCCACCATCAACACAACTGCTGCTAATGCTACTGCTGCTACTCCTGCCTTTTGCAGCTCTGTTTCAGTCTCAGTGTGGTACAGGCCTGAGGGGCAGGCGCCTTCGCGACTAGCAGCATTGCCGTTTGCCTTCTCCAGCTCCGTGGCGTACTCAATCTCTTTTTTCCTGGCGAGAAGACATGCGGGCTTTAGTCCAAAGATTTGCTGAGCGCTGCCATGGGACCTACCTGAACTCCCCTTTCAAGCCGCCTGGGCATGACTCAGCTGAGCTTGCATTTCTTGGCAGCACGGTATCAGCATGGATCCTGATCACTATCTTTCACTGTATTCTGTTGCAATGCATCCCAAGTAGGCTGCGCTTAATACCGACCACCGGTGAGAGAAGGTTGACCTATAAGCCGGCAATCAACTGCAACCCCAGGGGCAATACATTCCCGACATCACGAACCGGCACTGAGCCACATGAAAAGCTCCAGGCGCATCATCAGGCCGGGAAGACGTTTTTCCAAACCACAGCGGGTCATCCTCAGCACAGAACCATTCAGGTTCAAAATGCGAATCGTGCGCTTAGCTTTGAGGACCTACCAGCCGTCACAAAGTGTGCAAATCTCACTGCGGCCAAGATTTTGACGCGCCATGACGCGCCCATCCGCATACTCGTTCGTGTGGTCGCTATGACACTGCCGCAGCAGACCGTGAAACAAATTTGACTCGGAATGATGCACCGGCCAGCATGTTTGGCTTCAGTAGCAGTTCGTGTTCGTGCAGCTATGGGTGCAATCACACAAAAATTAATTCTGCGACTTCTGCACAGGTCCATGTACTGTCCCTTTGGACACAAGACCGAAGGTATCGAGGCGCAGCCATGGTCACGTCCAGGAATTATCGTACAATAGATGCGAACAAGATGTCAGTCACAATGACGAGAAAGCATGTGAAAGTAATACGAACGATATAGCAAACAGCTCACTCTTTGACGCCCACCGGCGATTCAGGTCTTTGGATCACCCGCATGTCTGGCGCGATGCACTCTGAACCTGTGCCCATGCAGGAGACCTTGAAGGACCTTGTAACCCTCAAATCTCGAACCTACGTCTGCACCCTGGACTTTTTGTTTATACCTCAGTTGTTATGAGCAAGTAGCTATATGAACGTCATAAACACCAAAGATCGGCAGTCTTAAGCTTCCGTCCAGTCGGACACCTCGAGAGCAAATCCAACCCTACCAAAAGAGCTGGAACCCGCCCTCCCAGAAGTGTAGCCTCTTTTCATTTTCCGAGGGGTCCCCACATTGCGGAACCTAGTGAAGGAGACCCTACTTGCCGGTTCAGGGCAATTATAACCCCATGCCACCTGTACCTATCCCCAATTCTGGGGCCATAAGCCCCCTAAGTCCCCCAATATGGTTGTAATGGTGGTTTACCGGTTTTAGCTGGCTTGTAATTTCCAGAAGCCCTAAACAACCCTATATACACCCAGTATGAGTCTCTCATCATTGGGTTATGATTACCTTGAACCTTTTCACACAAGAGACCCTACAGACATGCAGGCTACAGTCTAAACTCCCCTTAATAAGCCCTAGGATAGTCCCCTGTATGATCCTCTATATGACCCCCTTTAAGGAGTTCAGACTACAGCTCATGTAGGGGTTGCTTATCAACATTGCGCCAAGGCAGCAGTGCTTCGAGAGGGCTTCTCGCCACTTCTCCAGCTGCTGGGAGTCCTGCAGTTGCACCTGCCCCCAAAATCATATAGGGGTTACGTATATAGGGATAACGGAAAAGAAAATGGAAACTACTGTATTATAGCGCCATATAGGGATAACGGAAAAGAAAATGGAAACTACTGTATTATAGGGCTATATAGGGATAATGGGAAAGAAAATGGAAACTACTATATTCTGGGGTTCTATAGGGAAAGTTTAAGGCTTCGGCTTTAGGGCTTGCTGTGATGGGGATCATATCCAGACTCTGGAGAATCAAATGGAAAAGAAAATGGAAATGAAATGGAAACCAAGGAATATCTAGGGGTTATATACCAAAGGGTTTTGCCGCTTGCATGGCCATACAGCATCGCAAGGTGGAAATCCGGGTCCGACTAAAGCATCCCGTGACAGAAACAGCTCTACTGAAGGGCTTAGGGCTTGGGCTTTAGGGCTTAGGGTTGAGGGTTTACGTAAGGTTAGGGTTGAGGACCTATAAGGGCTTGTCTTGCTATACAGGGCTTTACTGTAAACGTGTGTATAGGGCCTACGGCAACTATAAAGGCCTGACTGATGCTTATAAGCCATTCATATATTAGGGGAGTTGGGAGGCGTACAGTCGGGTTAGAAGTACAGGTATACTTGGGTTATAGTTATACTCTGAACCTCCAAGTGGGGCTCAGCGTCAGAGCCTAGGATTCAATTGAAGCTTCGGCTTTAGTTATGGGGACTGCTCCACGCTAGGGCCGCTTAATTCGAGACATACCCGACTCTGAAATCAGAAATCCCCGCAGCCTTTCGTGCACCCTGTATGGTACTTTCCCCGAATGCCCTAAATAAGGGGACCCCAATATAGACCCCAGAATATTAAAATTCCTACTACGGAGACCCCATCAGGGTCGCGCACCTGGAAACGTGGCAACTCAAGTACTTGCCAGCGCCCGTCAGGCAGGAGGAAGGTGACCGGCAGCCTCAAACGGATGGGGATAGCTGCTCACGGATGAGGATTCAGGGTTCAGGCTTTCAAAGGATTCAGCGCATCGCGTGCGGCATGTTGCAGGGTACATGGCTCAAAGCATGAGGTATACTCCAGGGTCCAGCTGTTTCTTCCATTTCATTCCCCATAATTGGGGCAACCTCCCACACCCAAACCCTGAACCCCATACTCACAACGCTTTCTCTCAATATTCTAACAACTCCCATTGTATTTTTCATTCCCTACATACCCTACATAACCCCTATAGTTTCTGAGCATTGCCGGCTGGGCCTGGGAGGGCTCGTTGGACTCACCGGCGCAATGAGGGCGATGGGCCCCTTCAAAGCTTCAGCCTGAGGTTTTCTCGGATTTTTAGGCCCTGATGCTTTTTCTGAAAAATGGTTTGTATGTGTCAAGTGTTGGGGGCATTGGAGTTTGAAACGTTGGGGTCTGCGAGAGTGGGGTACCCCACCAGCAAAGTGGACAGGCGATGCAAGGGCTTGATTGAACTGCCGGCATCTGGAGCATGAACACAGGTGCCATGAAGAATCCCAGAAACAGTCCTAAGAATCAGTGAAGCGAGGTGCTTTCATAAGGGTATGCAATGGCGAACAAGCTACATACATATTCAAAAAGAAGAAAGCGGTAAATGACAAACTGCCAGATCATCGAGCCTGCGCTTGTGAGCTTGGTGATGCTGGCGCCGGCAGGAGTGTGAGCAAAAGAGACATGGTGTCAACGGCCACCTTAGTCGCTCCCCTGCAGAATTTGGAAATGCCATGACCACTTTGAAAGGCCCAAGGAAGGCCGCTAATTGAAAGGAGGGACAAGGAAAACAGCGACAACAAGATGATGATGGCAACAATCATAAGATTGTATTTGAAGGACTACTAAAGCACACATTCATTGTGGCAGCACGGGAGCCAAAGGAAAGAAAGCAAAACAGAACCCGCAGGCTACGGCAAGATGCACGTACCAATCCTTACACGTCTTCGCTGTCACTGCAGACCTGGTAATCGCCTTCCATGGGCTTGTTTGCTTTCGGCAGGCAATGCCAGCGAGTCTATGTTCAGATATCCCCTGGCCACATCCTTGCACGAAATCCTGAGGCTGGCACGACTAGGCCTTTGACGTGCAGGACTGCGTACCTGATCTGAACAAGTAGTGCAACATAAGCCTTTCCATCGCTGCCCCACAGCAGAAGCTTTTCCAAGCGAAACACTACTTACAAGAGCACCTCCAGATTGAAAAGACTTGAGCTTACAGCACAGTGAATTTGTTCTAGTAATTCTGGGTGGGTCTGCAAAACTTTCCTTGCTTCACCCTGAAAATCTTGCATGCTTGACGACCACAAACAGCCGGCAACATTCAGCAGGGCTAGCATGTGCAGGAATTAGTTGTGATGTTTGTGGCGTCAGCCCTACCTGGTCTAACGTTCAAAAGGAATGATGTGTAGGTAAGTTGGGAGTAAACTTGAGATCACCATCACGATTCCTGAGCCTGCGGCCCTCAACGCCATTGTCATTGATGTGATTATCTGCAAACCCTTTTCGGCATGGCTAGAAATCAGCTTAAGTACTAGGACTAAGCCCAGGAAGTCGTAAGAGGAAAGCTCAGGGTCCAAAGACCTAATTCGTCCTGTCCTGGGCACGCATGTTCAGTGGCGGTGCCAGAGTATACCCACAAAAGCTCGCTTTGCTCAGGCCACCAAGAATCTTTCTCAAAAATGAAGGCTTGCGTACCATCACTATAGCCGCACGTCCCCCAAAATCGTACAAAGTCCCTTGGCGTAAGGCCTAGACCAATTAGTACTGAAAATGCAACTCAAAAAAAACACATCATCCCACTCTACGAGTATATTGGCAGGAGACAGTACCCGCATCACACATGCTACTCAGTACTCTGGGTCGCTGTTAAGGAACTTAAATTAAGCTACTAGAATAAGGAAACCCTATAAAACCTCACTATATACTCATATCATAAACTTCAAGTAAGTTCTTTAGCAGCAACCCAGTACTCAGTAGAGGTATGCAAAGTGATTCTGCAAGCCGTGTTACGGTGCCCAGGGCCGAGGGGAAGCAGAGAGAAAGAGGAACGACTCGTGCAATGCCAGGAAGGCCTGAAGTGGGACGGGTTTCTAAGAATTGGGGTCCCCTCCTTGTGGGTTTATATCATGAGAATTATAAGCTTTTTGGAGGGGTTCTATATTTTATGGTAACTACCATGTGTTTTGAGGATGGTAAGGTGGAGGGTGTAGTAATTAAGGGATTAGAAGGGATAGGGTTTTTGAAGGAATGGGTGTTCTTCCCTCCCGCCAATGCTGGAGTGGAGATTTTGGATTGGAGGCGTTGGGCTGAAAAACATGTATGATCACTCTCACCAACATGGTGAAGTGGGGGGGGGTTACACGCGGCATGCGCCTGTAGTTTCCCTTCAACTAACCTGGAATCTCACATGGCCCAGCTCTTGAAAGGACAGAGGCTTTGCCTGGCCTCTTTGGGGTTTCCATGTTGGTTTGGGACTGGGAGAGGATAATCATGTCGGATAATGTGTTGAACAAGCTTTTAGACTGCACAGCTCCGGAAGAAGGACCATGGCAACAAGCATCGACGCTAAATATTGAGAAGCCCCACTGCAGTGCTCATCACGTCTGCATATCACCCTTCAAACTCCAATTTTCGTTTGGGCGTTTCCCCGCATATTCCCGGTATTTCCCCGAATAGGAACTCCCCTTAGAAATCACGTCTAATCCTAGGGTCCTAATGGGCCTCCCTATGGCGAGAAACCAGGAGAAGCCCCCGTAAAATAGCGCTTATTCCTGTTACCATGATTCTGATTCTTGCCCATTAGTCTTATTGTTATTATCACCCTAAACCCTAAACCCTAAGCCCCTAAACCCTAAACCCCTAATATGCTACCCAAACTCCCTTGGCTTTCCTCACTGCAGGCCTTGCCTTGTCGAGACTTCCGAAGCCAGGATCTACGGTGATAGGCGACTCTTGATAGCCTCAGTGGCTTGATGACACTAATCCTGGGTAATCTAGGGACATATGATATGAGCCAAAGTCTAAACTCCTAGTACACTTTACTGGGAACCCGTTCTAATCCTCTATACAGCCCCTTCAAGGGTTCAGACTTCAGCTCATAGAAGGGTTGTAGGGTGATTGAAAGCCTCTCTCGCCTACTCTACCTCTGCTTGACTACTTGAGGATACAGTTCGGCTCGGCTAAGTACCTACGAAAACACAACTAAGCATGACCTCCTCCGCGGGCCTACTCAAACCTTTGTCCCTGTTTGAGCCAGAAAAGAGACCTCGCGGAGTCTCCTCGTCGCCCGCAAACGCGCTCCGCAGCCCACGGAACCCAGGGGGTGCCGACTTGGATGTTGTGAGCACAGCGCCTGCACGGTGGTGGAAATCACTGACCACGAAGGTTCGTCAAGGATCCTACTGTCACTGACCTATGAGCCGAACCTGGGATTGGACTTTACGTTTTTGATATGATATGGTTCTAATCGAGCTGATGCTGGGTGGGATCTGCACCCAAGATACACACCACGCGGGCCCAGGCCTTCATCGCGACTCTGCACACGACTTGCCACTGGGCTCTGCACCGCAGGGAGCGGCATGGAAGTGCTCTCGCTGTGGATGCTCCGAATATGGCGGTAGGACACCACCCTGGAGGATGGATGTTACACCCTTGATTCAGGGCTTCTGGGTGGCTGGGCAGGTATGACATGTGCCTCACTCAGAAAGCAAGAGCTCCACACGCAATAGGCACGGACCCCAAAGCAGCTACTGGCCTTTTGGTCTTATTGGCTCAGAGCGAAGAAAATATCTGGTGCAGAATAAGAAAATGTCGGGTTGGCAGCACAAGAGACATCTGAATCCCAAATCAGTTTGCACAACCTCAGCCTGTGAGCACCAGCCAGCGCTAGCGAGGGGAAGCCCCCAGCCACAAGACGGGCGAAGCCCTCCAGCTGTGCTGCTGAGGTCGGGGTAGCCTGGAAGCATGGCATGGGGGGGAAGGGAGTGCGAATGCGGGTGTGAGTGCCTTTTTGCGCTTGTGATTTGTGCTTGTTTACAGTTTGAGGAATGCTCCAGCTGTGCTGACGAAGGCAGCTTGCAGAAGAGCGCAGGCAATCTGCAAGGAGGCAAGGGAACTTTCGGTAAGCTGTAGTCTGAAGCTATCAAAGGGTTTGTTGGCAACATGCCTCATCAAAGGTCCTGAAAAAGCCTCTCAAGGCCAGCACCTCTTCAAAATGAAAAGCTTCTAATTCCTTGATTTCCGACGGAATTTAGGAGGGCAATCCATCACCAAGCCCAAATATCTACAGCAGCGCGCAATGTGTTTAAAGTGTTGCCATACCACATGCTAAAGGTGGAGGGCTACAGCATGGCCTCTGGCACTGCTGGAGGCACGCGGACTTTCCACATCTCCAGCTGCGGGTAGAAGTTGTGTGCGATGACCTGGATGTAATTGGCACTCAGCTGGCTTGCTTGGTAAACATGCTCTTCAAGTGCATGCTCGCGTGTCTCAACTGGAACCTGGGCTTCTTGCATTGTAGATCTGGCTCTGAATCCGCTTCGTAGCTGACAGCTTGTCCGACCCTCCCTTCACTTCTTCCTCGGGCTGGGGTAAGATGCCGGAGCCTATCTGCAACCACTGATCCGTGGTGATGCGCTGTGAAGGTGGCAGGGGGGCATAGAGGTTCCAATGCAGCAGCACTGCTGCGAACATCAGCTGGTGAAGCACGTCGTAGGAGCCAACCGCCCGCATCAGTTCGAGACCCTGAACTTCTGCACCATCCTCTGTGACCCGCGAGTGCACGGTCTCAACTGCATCTTTCTTTGCTAGTTGCTCGTGCTGCCGCCACCAGATCTGAGCAACGCCGTCCACCAGGCGGTCGATCTTCAGCAGCTCGCTTGGCATCACGAAAGCCCTGAACACCTTGGCCAAGCAAGACACCACGCCGGTTCCCAGGAGCCGTAGGGAGTTGATGAACTCCAGCCGAAGAGTTTGAGAGAGGGAGAAGTCCTCACCCAAGAACTGCCCAACTTGCTCCGTACAAACCCCCGGCTGTGCCAAGAATGCACTTAGCTCCACAGGAAAGTCGCGTATGCAGCCAGTTGCCACAACGAATGCAAGGCCTTGTCCCGGCCTGGCGTTGAAGATTTCTTTCCCCAGTCTCTGCAAGTCGCTGGAAGCCACGTCTTTGAAAACTGGCGTGCGCGGCACGAAGAAAGGCTCAAATCTTAGGCGGGACGAGACTTGCACGTCCTGGAGCCCTGATTGCAAGGACTGTGGTGGCCGCCAGGGCTTCTTTGAGTGCTGGCTTTGGTGCTCTGAGTAGCTCTGCATGGCCTCTCGCAGCCAAACATCGCTGCCCAGCTCTATGGGGGTCTGGCCGCGATGCGTGCGCAGCAAAGGATCCGCCCCTTGCTGCAACAGCAAGACGCAGACTTGGCGTCTGCCCATGAAAACTGCAACGTGTAAAGGTGACCAGCCAGAGGCATCCGTGGCATCAATCGACTGCTTTCTCTGGTCGAGCAGCTCCTTGACCACTGAGACTGCCCCACTTCGGCAAGCTGCATGCAAGCAGGTGGTGCCGTTGGTGTCACAGGAGTCTGGGTTGGCCCCTAGTAGACATAACCACCTGACACCAGCCAAGTTGCGAGTGCTTGAGAACAGAAGAAGAAAGCGGTCGATCTCGTTCAGCTCCTCCAGGGTCTCAGTGAATACCGCCCCTGCAGGATCGCACGTGGAGCTGTCATCGAAGAGCTCACTCTCGACGCCAGGATGCAAGCTTGACTTTGGGCAAACTGCATCACTGCAGAACACGCGGTTCCCCATTGGCAGTGCAAGGGCTCCAGTGTTGGGCCATTGCGCGTCGGAGAACCGGACCTAATGGGTAGGAGTGGTGACCAAATGCTCTGTCAGAAGCAGACTAACTACTAACTAAATCTAACTCCTTGGTGGGCGTGCGAGGATGGTGCGTCTCAAAGGTTGGTCAAGTCTTTCGAGCTGGGAATGACTTGCTGCTTGCGAGCATCAGTTCGCTCTCTGAACCTAGGGTTGATTAAGAGCTGTCTTTCCAATGTAGTATTGAGCCACATTCCAAATCTACCAAGCGCAAGCCATGTGAGGCATGGAGCGTTCTCGAAATTTGTGGTCCCCCTGCAGGCCTGGTTACAGCTTAGATCGGAACATTCTGGGGCCTCAAAGCCATCCGTTAGAGGAGCTCTCATGGAATATGAGGAAGTCACGTTCGCCATTTTGTGTCGCCTCCATGGCTGAATGGCAACCCTGTGCTGGGAGGTCCCGGGTCAACTGGCTCTATAGCAATGGCAAGGACTCCACGAGCATCTGTTCTGCAAGTTTGAACAAGCTTTCTGCAACCTATGCTCTCCAAGGCAACGTGGAGTCCTCAGCGTGACTTGAAGTCCCAAGCCTACCGTCCCCGACTGCTGTGGATCAAATTATGCAGGCAACAGTGAATACTGTTAAGCGTCAAGTGAAGTAGCAGGCTACGCGGAATAAGTACATGGAAGTAGTGTGATTCGGGGACAAAATCTGCTGACAGCCGAGCAAACAATGCAACGATCCCTCTCAGTCCAGCTTCAGGTCGAAACGTGTAGGGGTAACACCAGATGCGTCAATGAGAAAGATCTCAGCGTAGTCACCCGTGTGAATGTCACGCTCCCCGACTGAAGAGAGGACGTCTTTTGCAAGTTCGACAATGCCTCTCTTGTCCAGGGGAGGGGTGTCAACGGTCTGATTCCCCTTTGCAATCTGCGCGTCGAGCACACTCATCACCAAGGAACTGCCACTACCGCTGGTGGTGTAGGGGACGCGCTCAAAGCTACCGATGGCATCATAGTGGTACACTGCGCCCTTGCCCTCATCATCGATGCCGCAGAGCACGTTGAACGTGTAGTACGGGAAGAAGCGCTTGTAGTACAGAGTCGTTGCGAGCATCTGTGCAATTGCTGTGACGGATGCCTGTTTGCGATGCTGGTGCTCATACATCACCTGGGAGTCAGAAAGTTAAAAGGATGTGGAACACTCAGCAGCAGAAATCACTACAGGGACCTACACGTAGCGGATGTGACTGAGGCATGCACCAGCCGTGCCTTCAGGTGCTTGTGGAGAGTAATGGCATCTGCCTTCATGCCACATGACACGATGACGCACTTGTCCGTCAGCTGCGTCACTTTGCTGCAGTCGCGCGTGTGAATGCTGTATCCTTGGCTAAGGCGGGTGTCTGCCGCCACCACCACGAAATCCTCGCCTGCAGGAACGGCCCAAGGTAGTAGCAGAAGATGCTGCAAGGAGTCAGGCATGAGTCTTGCAACAGGAATCCCAGCCTGCAACACCAAGACAAGTTCCGCCATTGTCGGCGTATGGGCTCCATCGGTGTTCCACAGGTGCCTGACAGGTCTTGAGTCTGCAGGTCTTCCGACGTGCCTATGAGTCAATCCTCAACAGGTGCTGACACCTAGCAGCCCTGCTGCACAGCCTCAAAACAAGGCTTATATCTTGCGTCAAGCTCCCGGAGGCTAAACAACTGTTGAATTACTTCTGCTCCACTCTGCTCACCAGCATTGGTGCTGTTCTTAGCCCTACGTGGAGGTTAAAGGCCCCCACTTACTGAGACATTTATGCAGACCCGCATTCCCATCGTCACTGAACAAACACAGACGGGGAGAAACTCCCCGGAGATCCATGGGTAGCTGGAAGCGGGGCCGGAAGTGGGATGACCAGTCAGGAAACAATTTACTCCAATTCCCCCCTAATAGCCACCCTGCATCCAACCAGAAGCCCCAAAATCGCATGATTCATTTGGCCATGCCTGCATCTTCGGGCAGCTGTGAGTTCACTTTGTGAGGCAAATTGAGCCAGACGAACTATCAAGCGGACGTCGTGTCAGGGACAGGTGTGAATGATTGGGAACAGGCTTGCAAAACTGCTTTGACCGCCTGCGCCAGTACAAGAGCCTTTGAGCACGTTTCGTATCTAAGCCCCTTCGCTGTGACTAGCTGCACATGGCTGCTGCACTGAAACAATAGGCTTAAGAGAGCAGTTCCGATTTCATTGCCCATTTAACTTTCCAATCAATGTTCCATTCGACTCTCTATTTGATTCTACAGCATCGCAGTTTTTTTTTCTTTTCCATTACTTCACTCCCTGCTACTCATAGTGACTGTGTCCCACATCATGCTGGGCATCGGTCCCAGAACTTGCCATCCTCATCTGGCTCATGTCTTTTCCTCACCTGAGCATGGCTTGGCGGCTACTGGTACTTTGGCTGGGTGGTATGGGGTGGCTGGCCTGAGATCTACCGGGCCGGAATACACTGGACAAGAGAACAAAGAGAACCAATACATGTCAGACCCTAGCATAGCCGAAGCAAAGAGCAGGGCACACATGCAGTGATCCTGTCGTCTCAGGGCGCTTTTGAGCTCAGGATTTAGGATCCAGCATGCGAAGAACTGCATAGGCACCTCTAATAGAGCAAGCGCATGACCCCACTAAACATGTTTTGGGAATGTGCACTGCAGCCATTCTCGGGTCCGATCAAATGATTTTGGTGGCCTCACCTAATTCTATGCGTTTGTGCCAAAACCGACGCCCCCCAAAAACGTGGAATCCTTAAACCTTGTCCAGGCCTTGCGAAACCAGACCACAATCCGCTTTGGAATCCAGATCTACTCACTCCGCAGAAGCCCGCCTCTTCCGGATCTTCATCAGAATCCGTTGGTGCGTGCCAGCCTTGGCCAGCTTTGGCACAAAGTTGTGGGCGCTTTCATGGGGAGCCGAAGTGCTAAAAAGAAAGAAGCAAAAATAAATTCACTCTCACCTCCTTAGACCCTGCAAGCTCTCTAGAACTTAGTCTCTGCATCCCATGGATCCAAAAGCTATCCTCCCGCAGCGACTCCAAGCACAGAGAGCATGATTTCCATAGCCCCATGTCTGGAGGATGCCACTGAGATATACTTAGATAGCCCCATGCAGCAGCGATGTTCTTAGAAGACTCCTTAAATCCTTTATCCATCTCTATCTAGATCCTAAACCCCTAAACTCTTGACCCTAAAACCGCAAAGCCCTACACCCTAAACCCTTTAACCATTAAACCCTCAACCGCGAACATTTTCCGCAGGGTCTCTCAGCGCTGTTTGCTGAGAGCAGGGGCACCGTGCGGTCGCGCCCCAAGAGGGCGACTTTGCCGGAAAAAGGGTCCTTCTTTTTGTGTGCCATTGTGTTGGCTTCTTCTTGGGATCTCAAAAATGCGCATTATCCTTACCAAGGCAAGGTTACAGAAGAAACCTTTAACATTGCAAAAATCAAAAGATAAACAATGGTAAACAGCCAAGTGCAGGGACGTCTTTGCAACCCAAACTTCAATCAAAGGACCCTTCTTGACAAGCTGCCAAATAACCACCGCTTCCCCGGATTTGCTTCGCAACGCTGGAGTCAGAAGCTAGGCGGTGCTAGATCTGGGGAGCAGGTCACGGAACGAGCCGATCTCCTCAGGAGTTAAGGAGATCTGGGAGCAATCGAAGACAGACTCCCTTCTGTGCTTCCCATCCAGGCTCTGTTTTGGCCCGGGGTCCGTTTATGGACAGACTGGCGCAGCAATACAAAGCAAACTTTGCAAGTTGTCAAAATAGTCGTTTCCACGTTCTTTTCCATTACCCCTATATAACCCCTATGTAACCGTCTATAACCCCTATATCATACGTAGATCATCCCTATATAATCCCTAGATAATCCCTATTTTGCCCCCATATAATCCCTACATAACACCTACATGACCCTACTCTTTCACGACTGTCTCATCGCCAGTCCGTCCAGGCCTCGAAGCCCCCTGGAAAGGCGACCTGTACCTGTACCTCTCAAGGGCCGGATCAACTCAAGCCCTTACTGCTATATTATTCCCATAAAAGTGCTCCTCTCATTACCTTCATTTTCATCATTACTGCTACTCATTGTTTTTGAGGATCATATGGTTGCTGCTAGCTGTCTTGGGGAGCATATAGGATGGCAGTAGGCATCTGCGGTGCAGACAAGCACCCCAGAAAGGGAAGTGAAAGACCAGTTACAGGCATGAGCCTGTGCCGCCTATACTACACTCACCCCAGGGCGAGCGCGTAGTAAGCGAGACAGGCCCTCCGACCTCACTTATTTGCTCAGCCAAAGTCACACGACAAAAAAAACAACCCTTAACATCACCTGGCAACCTACAGTAATGACCGAGGGACCGAGCAACCAGCGCAATAACACCTAGATCAATGTACAAGTGGATGTGACGCCGCCAGCCGGCGCGCAAGCACAAGCCAAGAGCTCCACAGCATCGTGGCTTGCGGAAGATGCACTGGCGCTGCGTACCAAGGTGGGGCCGAGCTTCGGCCCGAAAATCACTGCTTATGTGTCATCTTACTTCTGCTGCCTCGGGGTCGGTAGGGAAAAAGGGAAAATATGATGTAGGGGTTGTATAGGGATCATATTCTAGCATTCCCTAGTAACCCAGAGCATCCCATAGTAAGTCTGGGAGTTGGATATCTATTTAGCTGTAAGTGTACCCCAACTTGGGGTTTGGGGCGTAAGCATACTCACCCTGCTGACCATAACACTTCCACCTACCCTTCAAGCACCGGGCATCTGGAACTTGGGAGGTTTCTTAGTCATGGAAAACAGACAGACGCACATCAATAGGCAATGGCCAAACTATACCCGCAATTCCTGTTGTGATTAGAGCTTACGAGTCATTCCAACGCAACTCGCTTTTGAGTGCAGGTATTCTGGCTTCTGCTGCACACCTAACACAGCACCACGCAAACATGCGGATTTGCTGGCTCAGCTTCTCGGATGGCTCGCAGGCTCAAGGTGAGGCGCAGACTCTGCTGACATGGAGATTGATCAGTGCCAGTAATCCCTGAAATCTGATGGCTTGGGGAAACCATGTGGACTCAGGACTTAAAAGCAAATAGCTGCCCGGCACCCGAGACCACATGACCAGGAGGTTGTTCACAAAACGTTCGAGGCTTATGAGGGGCCGCCTGGTAGGATAATGGGGAGCAATGCGAGAAATACCCATAATATTACGGAACAGTACGAAGACCAGACGCCGAGCCCCACTTTCAACCCACGAGCTGCGGAAAATCGCTCCACCCTTCCAAAGTCTCGGGGCAAAGCCGTGCCCAATGCAGGGGCAGAAGCCTGCTGGAGACCAGAGCAGTCAGTGTCTGCAGCTCAGGACGAAGGCTAAAATGTAGGGATGCCTTTGGGGTTCTTGTGTGTGTCTACCCAGACCCCTGGGAGGATCTAGAAAGTAGAACTCCCAATATTGTACCCTGTACTACTATTGGGTAGTTTTTAGGAACCCTTCAGGGGGAACTACTTTCTAGATCCTCCCAGATCTCTGGGTATAGGTGGGCCTGATATCCCTCAAGTAATACCAATCTTAAACAAGGATCCTGGCCGAGTGAAAAGCATGCTTTAAGAGCTTCGAAGTTTCCACTTCCTTCTACTATTCAAACCTGCCAACCCCCTAACATCAAAAATCCCAGTACATAATAATTAATACAGCACAGAGAGACATTCAATGTTTTGAGGGTGGGGTTGCAACATTCGGGGGAGATACTTTGTGCATAATCCCCAAAAGCCCTAGTTCCTATTTCACTTTCCGTTGTCTTTTCCATCTGATTCTCCAGGATTACAGCTGATTTGCAATTTCAGTTGGCTCCGTCCAATGTACGCAACGTTCGAATTGACAGACACGCCTATTCCTGACAGGACGTACTTGGGGGGCCAGGGGGACTTAGTGAGCATACTTCTAACACCTATAGACCGTGTAATCACCCAGTTATCACCAGTACTAATTCCAATCTACTTACTACATTCCCCTGACCCTCCAAATAGAGTACAGTTCATGCGTAAGGTTCGTTCCTCCCCTTGTAGACAATGGTTATACCCAACAACTCAGTGACCCCTGGGAAGGTCTTTCTGAGAAACAGCCCAACATGGGGTCAAGTTTAAGGGCAGGGGAGCCTCCATTGCCCTCTAAACCCCATGCACCATTCAAACCCTGAAGCGAAAGTTTGCACACTGCTCACTTTCACAGGCTTGGACCCATGCACCATGCGAACGAGTCCCTTGCATGCCAACAAGGACGGGCATGTGGGATGTCTCAGTCCGGGAGGTCCGTTTGGTGAGGACATCAAAGGGTGAAGGGTCTGTCGAGGAGCATGCAAATGATTATATACAACAGGGTTTCTCTCAAATGGCCTTGTGAAGGTGCTCGTGATAGCGAACCCCCTTTTTGAGACAGAACCATGCGGGACCACCTGCTTGTTCTTGAGCGGGAGTCGTGCGATTCTTTGGTTGCGACTATCGATTCTGATGTCTTCTCTCCAACATTCACGCACTTTTCCCCTCAGAACAATCAGGCTAGCGGTACAAAAGTCCCAGTGCAAGAGCGCGAGCAACCTGCGAATTTAGACCTCGTGAATTCAGGAGCTCAATCTATGACCTCCTCGGTCTCCTGGGCTGCGGGGTTTGCTAGGGCTACCCCCCACACCAAAAAATAGCTACTGCCGAGCAATTAACTATAAGTTCTTGGAAATCCGTCTTGTACAAGTCCTACAGTCCTAGTTTCAGGCATCGTTAGATTGCAGTGAGGCAAGATTGGGTAAACTCGAAGCCATGTTTCATCGTTCCTTGTGTTCCAAATTGACAGGCCACCACATTGACTGTGAGAACACAAGCTCCTTGAAAACTTGCTTGCAAACCAGGGCAAGCATCGTTGTACCAATCGTCCACATCCGGTTGGCCTGGCACCCGATTTTTGCCAGCCGCCCCATCCTCTCCTTGGGCTTACGTGCTTCCAAACTGGAGCAACCTGGCTTTGGATGACAAGCGCTCACTGAACGGCCCAGAACCCCTGTGTATACCCTGGCAAGTAAACCCTCATGCCAAAACTCTACGCAACTACGATGGACATGCATTTTACATGTAAGTGGTCTTGCGTTGAGAATGCAGAGAAACGCTGTGATTCGCACTTCTCAAGATTAGGGTCCCTTGCATACTCCTCAGACTAGGACCCAAATTTGCCGCAACCCCACGGCCGACATCCGCAAGCCCTATCCACTCCCCATGATACAAACCCTGTCTCATCCCTAGCATGCAAGAAACTCCTCTACGCAGCTCCTGAAGATCCAAACCAAGTCTCTGGGCGACAGGAGTATCGGCGTGGGCTCCACGGGAGGCTTCGAGGGCGTGGCAAGGCTGGGCAGCTTCGTAGGACTCTGCTCATTCTGGTCCCCATACATCTGCCTTCAAGATCTGAGGGGTTTTCTAAAATTAGGGGTACCCTTTGAAGAGCTTTCAGGGTTTTGGCTTTTCGACCTAGCCCCTGTGCATTCGGCTTGCTGCAGGTTTGCCTCTAACAGGCGGGCCAGAAGCAACATCTTACCATTGTGAAAGTTTCATGGCTTCCAGATTGTCCCGCAATTGCCAGTCTGAATTGGGCAAATCGCACTTCTTGAAGGAATTTAGCTGGAGCTCTTGAGGGGATGAAAAGACTCGGGCATCCCTGCCGGGTTCCTGATAGTGGAAGTTTTGTGACTCTTCGAAATTCTCTTGCCCAGCATCAACCATTTCGAGTTGTCATCAGCACGAAGCTTCTGGGCAACTGCTGAATCAGAACTAGCCCTAAACCCTAAACGCTTGAGGGACTATTTAGGGTTATATGATGGCGCGTGAGCCTTCCATCAAAAAATGGAAATTACAACAGCGGCTCCGAAGACCTTGTCTCTCCCTTCATCAAGCCCTACATCTCCAACCCTGCCACCCACACTGCAAGTACGAATCCGCTGCTGCTGCTGCTGCGGCGGCGGCGGCGGCGATCCTATATGAATGCTACTCGTGCTACCGCTTTTGCTCCGCTCACTCCTTCTCCTTCTCCTCCACAACAATATCCAATCATGACTTGTTGACAGCTGGGAATACCAGTATTACAAAGAAGCGCTCTCTCTTCTAACTCACACAAGGAACAAATTTAACGCTGGACTTAAACAATCGCAAACCCAAAGGTTGCGTCACAGGGGCTCCAGGGAAGGATTGCAGGGCGCGAGCGGCTCAGCTGAAAGGGAATCGCCTCAGTGCATGGTCATGCTACGGTATACCTCGCTGCCATATGGAGGAAACGATAAACAACTAGACTTCAGGCGTGTGCTGAGGACCTTTGCACCTCGTGAAACTATGGCGGTAGCGATGCAGTAGTATGGCTCTCTAGGGAAAACAGTCCAGAACGGCATGCCTTTCGCCTACCACGTCCAGCCTCGTAGTGTCGCGATGCATCGCTGAGCGCCTGAGAAGGCCACGGTGGCACCTTCCTCTTTCAGGGTCGAGAACCCACCCCAAGAGCACCACATTGGAACCAGAGCTTCACATAGGGCCTACTATGATATTGTCGGGGTAATATAGGGATAATGGAAAATAAAATGGAAACTACTATAATATTATTTGGGTGATATAGGGATAATGGCTCGCTGCTTTGGCTCATGGGCCCCGCCTTCACAATGTCGACTGTGTCCAGAACACCGTCCTTCAAGACACCAGGGCCTGCCAGAGATGAGCTAGTATGTTGGGCTCATATTAGGGTTACATTGGGTTTATATCAGGGTTATATTGGGGTTATATGAGGGTTATATTAAGGTTGTATTAAGGTTATATTGGGGTTATATTAGGGTTATATTAAGGTTGTATTAAGGTTATATTAAGGTTATATTAGGGTTATATTGGGGTTATATTGGGGCTATATTAGGGTTCCATTGGGGTCATATTGGAATAATGGAAAAGAAAAATGGAAACTACTAGGTGCGCGGTGCATACCCGCCCGTGGTACGGAATGAGGATAGAACGTCTTCGGGGTGTGGAAAACCCTGGCAGGCGTGTGACTCGCGAAAATGTAGCACAAGAAAGGCCGAAAATGGGCCACGTCAAAACTACTGTCTAGGGTTCATGAACGTATTCACTCCAAAATGA